>MU266432.1:0-93502 GCA_021014945.1 Leucogyrophana mollusca | reverse complement strand
ACGGTCGAGAGACGGTTCACGCAAAATGGGCTGAGAGTCGGCGCTGTTGTTGCGCTTACGGATATCACTCACCCCGTGGAGCTCGTTCCTGTGTATGGTCAGCGCCTCAAGCGCGATGTTAGCGCGAAGACATCTTTGGAGTTATACAACCAGTTTTACTTGAACAACTTCGCGGACAAGGAGATTTACCACACACTACTTACAGAGTTTGCGTAGCTAGCATTTGTGCAATTCCTCGATCTTTTGCTATAAATGATAGTGCGATTGATGCTTGATAACGAATGGATAAGATCAAAAAATGGTTTGTTTATCGTGATAAGTTGTCGAATATCTTATCGAGCCCCCGCTGAAGATATATTGCTGCCTAATCCAAAAGCATCCGATCTCCGTTGCGGGATTGTTCGGACCCTCATAAGTTCCTGAGCTATCCCAAACGGACCACTAAAATACTGGATTTTCGCCAGGTCAATTTTTAGATGTACATCCAGTGTCAATGATCGGGACCGCTGACGTCAATCTTGTGCTGCGTACCTTGACCAGAGAATCGTCACCACCCTTTCGTCGACAAAGAACGCGTGTGCAATTGTTGACAGAACAATGACAAAAGCGTAACAGGCAGGTAGGGTGGCAAGGTCAGCCTATAACTTTTACTAGTAAGTACTCGATCGTGGCTCGAGTCTCCGCGTTCGATAGCGATTGTTGCAGCTAATTACTGTGATGGAAGGTATGATAACGTGACGAGCACGACAAGCGTCTATGGAAATGTTCGTTCGCCCGTGTCGTGATGTGGAATGAGATATTATTTGCTAGTCGTGGATATAAGGATAGGAGCATCCGCACTCGAAAGAAGTCTACTGGCATGTCGCTACCAGAACCTGTTGCTGTGCGGAGGCATGCCATGAGCCATGCGGAGCATAACCACATTCGATGTTAAGCTGGACCACTGTAACACAACAGTTCCAGTTAGCATTAGCCCGGCTGCCATGAGCCGTGCCACTTACTCCATTGCCAACCAGTACTTGTGCCCTTTGGGCGATGAACATATCCAAGGCCTGACCGACAAATTTTTGTTCCCAGGTAAGCTCGAGGTCTCTACTGCTGGCGATCTGGTCCCATTCGCCTTCCGATAAAAGTGCCGCCTTGAGCTCGTCCACCCACGAGACCGCACCATTCGTCATGATATACACGTATTTCAGAGGTTCCTTTGACTCGGCTCGGACCCTGCTGACTTTCTGTACCATTTGTGCAATTGAGGGGTAGCAGTGGGGTAGGCACTGGTCACCGTGGAGTGTTCCATCATTCTCCGGCAAGAGGTATTGATCAATAAACTCAGGAAACGAGTTGAATGCGTTCCAGTCCGAATTAGAGCGGCACAGGTATTTGCAGTGTCCTTCAAAGTCGCCCCTTCGAACGTGAAGCACGAGGAGTCCAGGGATATCTTGGTAATAGCTGCAGCCGGGTGTGACATTGTAACCGTGCTCGGAGGTAGGCGGCGGGGCATGGGGATCGAAAATATGTCTGTTGTTGTCGTAAGCATTGTAAATTAAGGAAGACCACTGCCAGTGCGTAATTATCGGTGATGCGGAGAGTTCGGGCCAGACGGAGAGCAAACGAGTTTTCTGTCCGTAAAACCTGAAAAACAACTACGTTGTTGTGCAGTTTCCACCGATTGAGAGGCTTACCAATAGTCGAATATGGGATTATCACTTTCGCCAAGCTGAAGGCATGGATCGTTGATTGAGTTGATTTTGTGAACCCAGATGTCAAGGACATCAGCGGCTGATATGTTCCCGTCACGACCCATACGGTCGTCGTTGATGCTTGGAACCTGTAGGACCGTAGGGTAGGGACAGATACTCTGAAAGAAGTCTTTCGAGACGGCGCGAAAGCCGTTGTCACCGGGGGGAGGCTCACCACCGACCATTGGGCCTATTCGGGTGGGTTTTGTAAAGACACAGGAGTGCGATGGGACAGAACTAGTTACCACTTAGGATAGCCGATAGTGGAATGCGTGAAGGTATTGGCTTTCCGTTGAAATCAGAGTACAAAGACCCATCAGAATTCCAGACGTAGTCATCGAAGACAAACCTGGACAATCGGTATAAAGGGCAGGACCAATGAGAAGTTGAAAGAGACTGACGAGCGATTTGTTGCGCGCGCTAGCAAGTTCATCATGATGTAATCCTGCATAACATTCCCCCAGCCCATGCCTGCGAAGGAAGTGAGATTCCATTGCGCACGTAATTATATTTCCGATACAAACCAACAGGGTGATTTGGTGCGAAAAAGTACTTGATATGTTTTGTCGCATATTCCTTGTAGTGTGGTAACTCCTGCTCCTGCTCGCGAAAATTATCATAGAGAGGAGGCAAGCGCTGTGCCAGTAAGGCTCTCATCCAAGTCGGTTTCCTATAGTAAGCAAGAGCGGTGAGTACTGTGCCGACCACGAGAGCAATAAAGATCAGTCGTGATCTCTGTATGAAAAGGGAGTGCGCCATCGGGGATGGACTGCGAAAGGGGAGGAACGCGGGGCCACGTCGCGCTATGCGTGAGCTTAAACTGGCAGTAATTCTCGGAGATAAAGGACTGATGGCTGAGCACAGCGGGCACGCGGGCCTGAAAACTCGTGCACGATACTCTGCTTTAAGGGAAGCAGAAACAAGATGTCGGTCTTCAGGACTCCACAAGACCTTGACCGCGTGGTCACTAATTAGAACCAGTGTTGCCGGAATGACCAGTGGATAACTCACTAGTAAATTTTACTTGATCGATCGATGCCGCTTTGTCGAGATGTACATGTCGGTTTTCGAAGCTTTGGCTAATTCCCGATTTTCCATAGTGACGGGACTCCACATCGGCCCAGTCTCGGTACCGGGCACTGACCGCTCTCGGAAGTGCTTCAACTCCTCTTCGTAAAACGTCGAGTATCGAGACCAACGTTGACCTCGTATTTTGAGCTCCGCGTTTCTTTTTAACAGTGTCTGCTGTTGTACGTAGTCGTTCCCGACTGACATATTGACTTGGTAGTCAGTATCGGCTAGGATCAAATAAGCGAGGGGAGATGTTCGCAGTTACAGGCCGGGATTCCAGGTGGGCCACGGAAAGTTTCTGCAAAGAACGAGACATATATCATATGAGTTCAGATGTTGCACGCCGGCAGAGCTGGATGAGCGCCTATGAGCGCTTGATTAGAGCTTGGGCTCTGCTGTACATGCTAAATAAAGTCTTGGGGCTCCACCAGCCTCGTTATGGGCTTCGTGGCAATGATAACGGGTGATAACTTGATGAAAACTGCGAAACACATCAAAATAATGATTGCCAAGGTTATGTGAAAAGAGGGGGTACGCACAGAACCCGAAGCATGCTGATCGAGTTTTCGAACAAGGAGAGATCGTCATTTTGGGTCGGGCGGCATCCAGTCCCTCATAGGCAGACCAAAGTTTCGAATGAAGACAATCTTCCCTTTCATCGGCAGCGTCTAAGCCTTGAGGGCTTCATCCTGGGTCCGACACAAGCACGTCAATAAAAAATGAATGATGGAACTGTAAAGCAATTGTTCGTGCTTGGGGGTTCGGATATCTCAAGTTTGCTTGTCCCTTTGATGGAGCCTTGAGAAGTCGTAAGCAGTCAAGTCAGATGGACCTCGAAAAGAAATACAGAACGCTAAATTCTACCGAAATACCATTTAAGCATGGAACGTCTCTAGAGACGTCTATACGGTAGATATATCCCTAACAAATCGACAATTAGTACTGATGAGCTAGCCCTACAACAGCGGTAGACCAAAAGAAATCCGGTACAAAGTGGAAACGCCCAAGGAATATTACGATAGAAATGACGTCGGCGCCGTCAGCCAAAGACGTCTGTAGGGGGATAGCAGGATCTATGGGGGCGTGAGGATTCGTTACCAGAACCTATTGGTGTCTGGCGACATCCCGGAAGCCATGCGAAGCATAACAACGTTCGAAGTGAGACTCGACCACTACAGGATATTCTCCCTTAGCAGTCATCCAGACGGAGGAACGACAAAACAGCTTACCCCATTTCCGATCAACACTTGGGCCCTCTGGGCGACAAACATATCCAGTGCCTGCGCAACGAATTTCTGCTCCCAGGTCAGTTTGAGATCTCGACTACTTCCAACATGATCCCAGCTGTCCGCGTCAGCAAGGGCTTTCTTGAGTTCTTCGACCCAGGAAACAGCACCGTTCGTCATGATGTAGAGGTATTTAAGAGGATCTTTCGATGCTGCTCTAACCGCTGCAACTTTCTCCACAATTTGCTCGATCGAAGGATAGCAGCGTTTAATGTACATCTGCATGTTCTTCTCCGATGTCTCGCCCCAGCCTCCGTCGGTGGGTCTATCGAACTTGTCAAGGAATTCGGGAAATGTGTTGAATGCATTCCAGTCCGATGACCAGTTGGCGAGGTGCTGACAGTGGTTTTCGAAATCACCGCGCCTGACATGCAATGCAAGCAGGCCGGGAATAGGCCGCGTGTAGTCTTCTTCTGAGGGGGAGCTCAGCAATCTACCGGCAATTGAGGTTTCAGGAGTAGGGAGGAAGAGGTGGCGGTTTCTTTGGTACGCATCATGGATCAGGGGCGACCAACCCCAGTGCGTCGCTATCGGAGATGTCTTGAGGTGCGACCAAATGGGTAACATCCTGTTCTTGTTCCCAAATATCCTGTGACACACCTAAGGTCAAATGCGGTCGGAACCTCCAACAAACACTGGGCCCACCAAAATTCGAAGATCGGTATATCATTTTTGTCAATTTTGACGCACGGATCCTCCACTGAATTGATTTTTTTGACCCATGTATCAAACACCAAAGTCGCGGATGCACCGTCGTCAAACCTCATGTAATGGTCGTTGATATCTTCTACTCGCAAAACAGTTGGATTCGGGCAAACTTTCTCGAAGAATCCTGGGGCGACCGCACGCGGGGTATTATCACCATAAGGCATTTCGCCTCCCACCATCGGACCTGCAAGTGAAGGTTCTGTATTTGCACAAATCACACGTGGAGCGATGGAAACTTACCCCCAAGAAGTGCCGACAGCGGTATACGAGAGGGGATCAGTTTTCCATTGTAATCTGAATACTGTGAGCCGTCTGGATTCCATACGTAGTCGTTGAACACAAATCTAGGTTTGAGTCCTGTATCAGAAGTCGAGTAGGAACACAGCAAGGCATATGAGGGCTGACGAGCGTCCAGTTGCATGAGCGAGCAGGCCCATCATGACGAAATCCTGCATGACATTTCCCCATCCTGAGCCTACCAAACACATTAAATCTGGATTTTTTACTCGCGAAGGAAAACACGTACTATGTGCATGATTTGCTGCCCAGAAGTACTTGATATCTTTTCTCTTCTCGTACTCCTTGTAGTGCGGCAGATGGAGCTCTCGTTGACGGTACTTCTCGTACAAAGGGGGCAATCGGCGTGACAAATAACGCGAGACCACGTCGTTGTTGTACAACAATCCAACCAAAGCGAGGAAAATAACGGTGGTTAGGAGGAAAAAGCGTACCCCTCGCTTGGTGAGGCCATAGGTCGACATAGGAAGGGGCGAAGGGGTCCGAGAGAACGTGGGCAAAGAATCGGCATCTGACAGCCTGTGCTTCCTCTTAAGAAACGGCAAGGACATGTTCGGCCGCGTTTCCGCTGATTAGCGCCTGGAGTCTGTGATAATATACCGATGACAGGTGAGGTCAGCGGCGAGCGTAGTCAACGTGTCAGAGGAGCAAACAACTGCGCAAAGCAGTATATGTGCCGTTTCACTGTCCCCCGGGGATTTAGACTGAGCGTGGAACCCGTGAGGCAATATTCTGGTCGGGGTGAGCATCTCGAAGCTGCACAAGAATAAAAATCGCATGTGAGGGTGACTTTCTATCAAAAAGTTTACACGCCTATGCCGAGTGCCGCAAAATTCGGCAAGGCCACAGGAGACGCGGAAAAAGCGGCGACAGCACAGCTTTTTCTGCTGGAGTTGCCACCCGCAGCCAATCGAGTAGGTGTTTCTAGAAGAAACCTCGACGTGCTCTGATCGCTGGTCTTTATGAACACCGGAGGAAGGTGATACAACAACATACCGAATTCGAAGCATTGGTGCAGTGGTTCACGTTAAGTAACAATCCGAGTCGAACATACATCGATGCCTTTTTGCCTTTTTGAGCGACTTTGAAAAGTTAGATCTCCTGGATCAAGCTGAAGTCCAAGAGGGATGGTGTTCCACCCGATTCCAGCATCCAAGTTAATCCAAGACGTCAGAGAAGGGGGAAAAAATGGCGCTGGATGTCAACTGGTCATCGAGACAATTCCAAGAATATAAAATTGATACATATGTAAGCGGCACCGTACAAACTCTCCAGGGAAAAGAGCGTGGGGGGAGAAAATTAGTAAGTTACAGTGAGCGGTACGGTGCAAAAATCCGTGAAAAACCATTCCGTTATCTCCTATTCTGAAGGTACTGGGCCCTCGCCCTCTCCATAGATTCTCTCATCTCGGGACTCTGCCATGCGCTTTCATCCTCTCTGAAGCTCGAACTCAGAGGCGTAAAGGTGTCTGATTCTACAGAGACCCCCCGGCCAATGCGACGAGGGGTACTCGGCGTAGGAAGCCCAGCGTGGGTAATCCGTCCCGGCGAGTACTGCGCAGCGTTGCCATCAAAGCGTGCCTTCCTTGGCGAGGCGCTCGGAGGCGGAGAGACGGGGAAGGCAGAATATGACGGCGGTAGGGGAATATTGCGCGGTTTGTGGGGACGGCGCAAAGACCCGCGACGAGAAGTTGATGGCCCTGCGGTTGGCTGGCCCTCTTCCTCCCATGCACCAGTTCCATCATCGACCAAATCCTCTTGTGCGTCACTCATTACCACAATCTCCCTGCCAAGCGCCTTTTGCCCTTCCTCAATCAACTTCGACAGCTTGTCACCGATCCAGTCCATCTCGTCGGTCTCAGGCTCTTGTTCGTCATTTACGTGGACAAAATCGAACTCGGGCTGCGGCGGTGCGAGCAGAGCAGGGGACGAGCTACGAGGCGGCGTGATTGGTCGTGTGCGCGTCCGGGTCCTGCGGTGGCGGGGAGCAGGCCGCTTAGCAGCAGCTGCCGGTGTGTGACGGGTTCTGCGAGGTTTCGGTGTTGGAGGTGTCACCTGGATATCTTTTGGCTGCAGGGCATCCGAGAGTCATTTGAGTTCATGGGATGGAATATGCTACGTGGAGTACGAACCTGCGACGGAACCCAGTCGCCCTGCTGATAGGGCGGTGGTGGTGGCAAGCGTTCTGCTTCTTTGCCTCGGTCCCGCCAGCTAACGTCGCGATTAGGTGACTTCGAAGAACCAGGCGCATTCCACTCACAGACGATAAACAGTAAGACCGACAGCGGTCCCGATAAGAGCAGCGCTCAGCGCTGTAGACACAATCGAGCCAGCGAGTGTGCGACGCCGTTTGGCGGGGGGTAATTCTACATGGACAATAATGAAAAAGTTGAGAGGCATGAACGATAGTGGGTGTTTAGAAAGATAGGAAGAAGGACGCGGAAAGATAAGTATGGGTGGTGGTGATTAATCTTGATCCACCTGTATTACACGTGCGGCGTGCGATGGCGATTACATACGGCTCGGGCGCGGTATCCTCGAGGAAGCACCCGCATCGCCGAAAACGCGGTTTGAACGTGGAAGCTTACCTGCAATCATATCTTCGGTTTCACGTTCGGGCTCCTCGTGAGCCATATCTCTGTACTTCGCAGGCGTGTCGAGATAACCTCGGGTAGAGGTCGCGCTTGTGGCTGCCTGGCTCGGCTCGGGGGTCGAAGGCGCCCACCCTCTCTTGCGTGCTAGTGGTACAGGTGGCGATAACGACGGAGAAGGAGAGATTCGACGAGGAGGCAGAGCGGCATTACTGCGAACGGCATGAGGCACTGCGTCTTTCCTGCTGTTCCGAGAAGGACCAGATTCGGGTTGCGCCGAAAACGGGTTTTGCAGGCCCGGTACTGAGAGATTGAAGGTGAAGGAGAAAGGCATAGCAGATCGTATAACAATTCGTAAAGCAAGAGTGTGATGAGCCTGCGAGGGCTAACGCTGCCCAGGATGACGAGGACTATTGACCAGCAAGCTGAGTTCACCAACAATAGCGCGGAGAGGTCCATGCCACCAACATATGTCGTGTGGGAAATGCTGACACACCGCACCTACCTTTTCAGGAGTCAACGACTTTAGGGAGATAAGACGAGAAAGTTGGCCGGTCCCATGAACTTGGGGCAGAGCTTGGGCTGTGGGCACAGATTGGAATCGTCTCGGTCCATACACTAGTGACATGTGTAATATACAGTGGAGCTTGGTCCAACAACGTGTTGGCTCTGAACCCCATCATCGATCTAATCATACTGCAAAGCGAATGACATGGACAGCCCGAGTGCCCACGATCTGTTCGCATTCCGCATCTTCGTCATCTTCGCATTGCGCACTCTCGCGTATTTTAAACATGATGCGAGATGCGAGGACACTATGCATGATCCCCGGGAACCTGAAATGCGCGAGTTATCAGCGCGAGTCCTCCTCTAGCAGCATGCCGGACACATACGTGTAGAAAACTTCGTTATAATTTGCCTGCCACGCGTATTTAGCCCCTCGCCCATGCATAACAATAGTGTATACACACCGGAATCGTGGTCATGACGATAATATTCACTGTCGACATGACTTCGCGGGGTAAGCAGCCGCAACTTGGGATTTCAAGCTTCAAGGACCCACAGAGCAAGACAGTCACATAAAGCAACCCGTCTCGGTAAAGAGACTGCACCAGCCGACTGCTCCACCTTCGAAGATGCCTCTTGGCCTGATACACAGTCAAACCCAAAATCGCTGCCACATTTCACAGGTATTTCGTTGGCTCACAGGACATCCGCCCGAGATCGCACGACGACTCACCGGATTCAAATATGACCAGCAAGATGAAGAAGCTGAATAGGCTGTTGTTGTTCTTGGTCGGGAAGCACCCCGGGATCCATGGCGCGGGTGGCGGGCCGTCTGGGCGATTTCGTCAGCTGCCCTGCTCTCAACTAATGGCGGGACAGAATAGTTCGACTTGCATGCCAATCCCTGCCCCATTCTGCCTTGTATGACGAAGGCCGCGATCAATACCGCCTACATCAGAAGTCCCATCATAACGACGGCGCATGAATAACACCCGGCCCACAAAAACAGAACGACGGAGCTGCGTACCGTGACGAATACGAGGAGGCCATAGAGCAGGGCCTTCCTGCACTTCAATATCGCGTAGGTCCTGAGTATAAGAAGGCCTACACGAGCCGTCAGGCCCAAACTACGAAAACGTGCCCGGATTGCTGACCTTCTGCGGCACAGATGCCAAGAACGTTCAACCCTACCCACAAAACCCAATCAGGCTGGACGCATTGACGAAAGTACGTTAGAGAATCATACAGAGGGCTGCATAATACACCGAGAAGCAACGATGCTGCAAACGCCGTCAGAAAGCGGACAGCGCACCGAGATCACGGCGCACATATCCATCCGGGCCACTGAAATCTGCGAACGCATCTGCGACCGCCCGTCAACATCGTAGTGTAGGATCCTTCACGCGGGAGCAAGCTCACAGTAGTGATACACGGCAGCGTCTACGAACGGGAGGTACCGCGCAACGCAGAATAATATCCTCGCGATGCCCCACTCCGTTCCCCAGAGCAGTGCGATCTGCACCACGTCGCATCAGTATTGGGGCCTCATTGAGATGAAATGCACTGACTTCCTGATCTGCGGTTATGCAATAATCGTACGCCTGTGTAGATCTTCCTCAGAACGGCTTTCAAAGAGCGGAATAAGGACGACGCACTAGTATAGTCAGGCCAGCAACTGAGAATCCATTGAGCCCCGCCAACACCTGGTTAGAATTAAAAAGACAACCCAACCTTTCATATACTATAATCAGGTACGTCAGTCGTCTTTCCGCGCTGCCCAGGAGGTAGCACTCACCTTGGAAGCGTGAAGACGGAAGGCATTGGTATTCTCAGAAGGGTCAGCCATCCTTGACGCGTCCTCAACTTCCACTCGACGCTCCACAAACGACTCACTCTTTATACTCCCCCATCAGCCGGCGGAAAACGACAGGACCACCACGAGCGCCGGTCGACTTAAACCCGCCCGAGCAACAGTTGTGAAAGCCATAGCATTAGCATTGACGCGACATGTGTATGTACTGCCTGCACACCCAATGGAACACGCAGCGATATCGGCCAGGGGCGGAGGGCCAGGCAGACAGACCAGACAAAACGGATTGCGCGAGCGCGAGCCGTTGCGGTGCTGGTAGATAAGAAAGAATATCTGCAACTGTGCGACCCCCATTCTCCGTTTAAAAGAAAGCGGGGATTGGGTGGACGTATAGTGGGCCGAGACCATGGCGATGGCGTTCGCGGCGAGCTCTGGTCTGGCGCGTCACTTCAAAACCCCAAGCCTCCCGAGGCAGACACCACGGGTATGGACGCGAGTTTGAAAGGTTTGAGGTCGCAGATAACATGATGGGTGGCCTATAAAAGCGTGAACGGGCGACTGAAGGCATGAACGGGGAACTAAAGGCACGGATGGGCGACTACAGGCACGGATGAGCAACTAAAGGTACGAACCGGCTCTTCGGATGCATGTGTTCAACTGCTCCGGATGGGGAAAGCCATATCGCACACCGGCGCCCGGGCTATCACGATAGCGATAGTGCCCAGCACTCAGCGCCGAAGTCGCAGCCTGAACGCGTTCTTCGAGGCCCGAGACTGGGCGTCCATATAATCTTCGTAAAACCCCGCCACGAACTCTTCTGCCTTGAACCCGAAGCGATTGTAGAGCAGCTTCGTGGCGAAACGGTCAGCGCAGCACGGATCGGCACAGATCAGCACAGTTAGATACACAGATACACAGATCGGCAGCAGACGCGCACCATTGCGGGGTTGTTGGCGGAGACGTGGAGGGTTATGTCCTTGTTCGGGTTAAGCGTGATGAGGTGGTACAGCATCGTCCTGGAACACAACATAATACAATCAGACCGCAGCCCCGACTGGCGCGTAGATCGCGGAAGAAAGAAACGCACGTAGCTATCTGCGAGTTGTCCCACCCAGCTCTGACAGCCAGATACGTGATATACGTCTCCTGCGGTGAGCTGAGGAACGCAGCGCCGACGACGAGGTGTCCGTACGTCGCGACGACCGTGCACCGTTCCGGCGAATACTCAAGGCAGTCGCTAACTAAGACCCACAAAAGCAGTAATAGAGAGAGAGATTAGCAAGGTCGGCTGCAAAGCCCACCCCACCCACCATCGACCCCGTCCCAAAACACGCGCCCCAGCAGCTCGTGTACCTGGCGCAGATGCCGCGGCTGGAGGGAGACATAGCTGATCGGCACCGCGGCCGCCTCCTCCTCCGGCTGCACCCGCGCGGGACTGCAAAACGCACGATAAGCACGGCGGCACGGGATAGAGCGAGGGGGTGCGATACGTACTGCGCGAGGGCGTGGTGCGCGCGGATGTCGGCCATGAGGTCCATCCACGGCGTGCGCGACTCCCAGTCGACGGCGATGAGCCCCGGCGTTCGCAGGGGCCTGTGCCCGCCCAGGCGCGCGGCGAGCGAGTTTTCGTACCGCGTGGTGCGGATGGCGTGCAGGGCGTCGAGCACCGCGCTGGGGGCTGCGGGGGGCGCGGGGGGTGGGGGTAGAGGGTCAAGGGGCGTGGCGGCCGGAGGCGCTTCCTTCCGCGGTTCTGGGACGCCCGCGCGCCGGCGTTCCTGGGGTGTGCGCAGGAGTCAGCAGGTGGGGTAAATGAAGTTAGGATGGGCTGGGGGTGCTAACTCGGTGAAGTTTAAGTTTCCGCAGGGCGATCGTGTCGGCGAGGGTGGGAGATGTGCCCTCTTTCGCGTTCTGCGCGCGCTCGATGATGGCGGTGACTTCGTAGCGCGAGGGGGGGCGCAGTGCCTTGTTCTGCGGGCGCTGGGTGTCAGTGCGGCGGGGGAAATCTAAGGGTGTGGATACACACGTCGGTGCCAAGCTCGCTTTCGCGGTCTTGGACGGCGTTTCGCGCGGCGAGGCAGTCGGGGAGCAGGGCGGCCATGATGCTCTCGAAGGCGCCGTCGGAGGCGTGCGGGAGGCGCACGGGGAGGTCGAGCCATGGTGCGATGGAGAGCGAGATCTCGGGGGTGGCCGCTGCGGCTTTGCCGCTGTTAGTTTTGCGACGTTTGGTGCGGGTGCTTCGTCGCTGCAGTCAGGGTTTAGTGGGGATGATGGGCGCAGTGTGGTTTTACTTTACTCACCTCTGTGTAGGTTCCGTCCTCCTCTTCGGACAGATCGAATTTGTAGTCCGAACCGACCATGTTGCTTCAGGTCGCCCTTGCCAGTTGAGGTTGAAGACTCAGACGTTCGCTGGTAGGTTGTTTGCTACTCTTTGTATTTTTACAGGAAAGGAAATGCAGCGTTCCGCGATAATCCCTAGACAACTTGTTCCACCCGACCCTTCTGGCCGTCTGGACAAGATCTGAGTTTTTTGTCCGGATCGCGAAACGGGTTGGTGTCCGGACTCCTGCTCCGGGTCCAAAAAATCCTAAACTTCGTGGTTTTTTTTTACTTCCAGGAGCTCTAGGGCATGTGTACGTGTAGATACAAGACCCTAATATCAGTCCTCCAGTTTCTCCACCTCATCCAATACTGCTTTCTTGCCGCGCCGCCGTTACACGTTACACCCTTGCAGTATCTGAATTAGTTAGACCCCTAAAATTTGTTCAAGTTCAGACCAACATCCCGTTCGCGCAAACTGCTCACAGTTTCCACCTCGAGCTGGATGAATATTGATTGGACCTGTGTTCTGCTCTTCTCTTATTATTTTAGTGGGATACTACTTTCCCCTTGAGTTTCCCTGGTTCCCGTATTTCCATTTTCCAAGTGAGTGTGCTGGATCATCGGGCTACGGCAAAACCCGGATTCCGACCAGCACAACCTGACAAAGCATTGTCCATTTCTGGTCGATCACTTCCAGTTTAGATGTGCTCCTCCTCACCCACTTCCGAGCTCAAAAACAGAACTCTCCTCAGATTCTGAGCACTTTCCCCTTGAACAATGTCCCCTTCGGGGTGACATACGTAAAATTGGAACGATACAGAGAAGTCTATTTCTCTAGAGGCATGAACTTTTTGGTTGCCACTTCCGGTAATTTCCTTTTTTGGTTACGACGCGCCCGAAGACTTCGCTCATCTCATGGCCCCTGCACAAGGATGACACGCTTTCCCGGAGTGGTAGACCTACGGGTCTCAATATTTATTGCTTTTTGCGCTAAGAACATGGCAAAACAACCAGAATGTTTTTGTCAACAGGTGCATGTGGTTAAAGCAGCTTAGAGCGTCACAGCTGTTTGTCGGGTTGAATAAATCAACAGTGGCTTTATGTCACATGTGCAGCCTGAGGTCTGCCTCGTGATGCAAAAACACAGTCATTACTTGGTTCGATCGCAGATCCTGGGTACATCCTCCCACAATGTGAGATATTCAACTGCTACACTGAGGACATTGGTGCACAACTTCATCATATGTCCGGACCCTGTACCGGTTGTTTAGTCGTTCTGCCTTTCCTGTCTGGATCCTTGTGCCAGCTGGAGTCGATTTTTGCGGCCACCTGTCTGGACATCGCGCCTGGTGTCGAGGGTCAGGGGGTCGGTTTCTGTCCGGATCGCGAAGCGGGTTGTATGGGCATTATCCGGGGTCCTCGTTCCGCTCCATCCGTGAACTCATCCGAGACGGCCATCACTGACGAGGGCACACTGCCCACCGCACATCCAAGCGTCTCACCACGTCGCGCACCCCAAAGGCGCGGGATATCCTAACGCCAAATATTCTTAGGTGTAGCACCGAATGATATGATGATTAATAGATTGTGATATAGATCAAAGAGTACAACCCGCTGGAATGATGCGTGCAAGTCCGATGAAAGTGTGATAAGCGAGACATTAGAGAGCGACTAGGGTGAGGAAGTGCAGATTCCAGCAGCAAAGAAGATCGTGACGAAGAATTACAAGCGTGTGACAGCCTTGGAGTCAATAGGCATGCCTGCAGCCAATTAGTGAGCATTTGGCAGAGTTGGAACATGAAAGCTGGCGCACCAGAGGGATCGATGCCGTTGCGAGCAAGGATCTGATTGTGCCGAATCAACCTGGCTTGATCAAAGCTAGGAGGAGTCAGCGAGGACTCTGCGGTGCTCACGAACGAGACTTACTTGACGCGATCTCTCCGCATGATGTCCATTACCTCCTGGGTACCACGTTCATCGAGCCCGGCTCGCGAGTCACCATCTTGGATGTTGGCTTCGATATCGAACATTGGGGATGAGAGGCCAGCGTTAGCCTGGCCGGAGAATGTCGATAGGGGACTGTAATGGTTCAGGGCTGGGAAGAGAGACCTGACTTGACTCGGGACATGAGGGAGGATGGTGGCACGGTAGTGGAACCCGACTGATTGAACGTGTGAGAGCGCAGTCTAGGATACTTAAATGGAGTGATACTTACGCATTACCAGTAATGCTAGAGAGGCGAGGAGGGAGAGATAAAAGAACATATTGTGCAAATTTGCGCGGTATTTGAGGAGACAATTGGGTGTTGTATTTGAGGATGATGTGAGCGTTGTGGGGTTGTCGTGAGGTGACCTACGTAAAGCACAGCCACCCGATTCCCGAGACGTGCCGACGGGTCACGGGACCTCCTTCGCGCGATCGATCCCCGCACGACGTTGTTCATTTATTTATACGTCCTTGTATTTCTCTCAGGGCCATCGTCGATAACAAATTATGGATTCCCTCTACGACCGTTTGCAGGTGCGCGATCTCTGTATTCGCCTCGAATTCACCTTCATTTATTCCGCGCTAGGCAGAATTTTGCCCGCCACTGGACTCCTCGCTCCTCGCCGCCCTCATAGCTGAGCTCGAGCCCGGCGACGTCCAGCCAAACCAGCTCGAGTCGCTGCGAGCCACCCTGAGAGAGCTCGCAAACCACGCCGAGCAAGTCGAACAGGAGCTCTCCGACGAATTCGAGGCCGTTCGGCTCTCCTCGCAGTACATCACCACCGACGATTCGTGCAGCACCCCCGATTTCTTCGGCGGCGACACACCCACGAGCTCCACTGCTTCCGATGCGTCGGCTCACTCCTTCAGCTCACCCCTTGGCTTTCTCCAGGCCGCGCTGCCCCATATCCCGTCCGACAGGCTGCGCATCGCCCTCGACGGCGCTTCGAGCGGGGACTCTGACGACGTCGATATGGAATCCGTCGTAGAGGGCATATTGACCAGCGAATATCTTAGAGAGCTGGAGGAGAGAGGCCTCGAGGGTCTCGAGTCGGCTGACTCCTACGGCGAAGATCCTGTGTGGGAGACTGCCTCTCCCAAACGAAAGACCCCCGTGAACGGAAAGGTCGCCAAGAAGAAGAACGCGCGCGGCAAGACCATCACACTCGTCGACATCCGCCAGAAGCAACACAACCCGCCCAGTTCCACCCCGATATCCGCCCCCGATCCGTGGACGCAGCTGTCGTCGCTCTCGTCCCACGTGGCGACCCTCCTGCCCCCGCACCCGCCGTCCTTCTTCCAGTCCTACTTCCACTCCCCGGAGCACGCCACCCCCGCGGCGGCCCTCCGCGCCGCCCTGTCCTCCATCGCGGACTCCGGCCCGCCGCTGTCCCCCTCCGACTCCTCGAGCCCCGCCGTCCTCTTCGCGCTCCTCGACGTCCTCCGCTCGTCGCCGGCCTACGACCTCCTCGACTCCGAACAGCGCTCGACGCTCTACTCCGACGCGCAGCTCACCCTCGCCGCGACGCACGGCCGCGCAGACGACGCCATCGACGTCGTCTGGCTCCTCCACGAGCTCGACTCCGACTCCGACTCGGGCGCACTCCAGATGGGCGTGTACCACCTGCCCTCGCCCGCGTCGCCGACGCTCCCGCACCCCAAGCCCCCCGCGCTCACGCTCCCCGCCGGCCCGCCCCCCATCCAGCCGCCCCCGACATCCAAGCGCAAATCCCCCGCGCCCTCGCCCTCGGCCCGCAAGCCGCCCAACCCCTTCGAGTGGCACGCCGTCCCCGCGCGCCGGGCCCCCAGCGGCGGACCGCACCCGCACCCGCTCGCGGCGCACATACCCGCGTACGCGACCAACGGGAGCCCCACGAAGGTGCGTGGGAGCGGGAACGGGCTGGGGAAGGGCGGGAAGGGCGACGTCGGCGAGCTGGGGCGGCGGCGGACGGCGCTGAGCCTGCGGAAGAGGGACGAGCTGCTGCGCGAGGCGTCGAAGGCGTGGAGTCGCGGGAACGCGAAGACGCGGGGCGGGGAGGTGGCGTTGTATTTTGCGGAACGCGTGAGTCCCCCTTGTGTGGTGTTTTGTGTGCATGACCTCACGCATTGGCAGGCGCGCGAGTTTCAGGAGCTGGCGCGGCGGGAGGCGCTGAACGAGGCGCGGAGCATGGTGGAGTCGAAGAGGTAACGTCGTGCCCTAAGTATTTTGCAGTTCCCTGACCTCACTGCTGGCAGGGCGGCGGCGGCGGATAAGAGCACGGTCGACCTCCACGGGACGTGTGTCGCCGAGGCCGTCGTCATCGTTCGCGAGATCCTCGAGAGGGACGGGTGTTCGTCCAGTGCGTGTTTCTCTTTTCTCTTTCCTCGGTCCGGTTCGGCGCTCACTCGCCTGCTGCCCCATTTTGTGTGTTTTGTTCTGTGTTTTGTTTTCTGCGTTTTGTGTGTTTTGTTTCGCGCAGGTAAGCCGCTGAAGATCATCACCGGCCGGGGGACGCACTCCGCGGGCAGGGTGAGCGTGCTGAAGCCCGCCGTCAAGAGCGCCCTCGTGCAGGAGGGGTGGAGCGTCGGGATGTGGGACGGGGGTTTGGTGGTGCGCGGGCGGAGGCCGGGGTTTGTCGGGTGATGCTGTCTCCCTTTCCCTGATGCCAGTATCATAGTGTACTGTGCGTTCCCGCCCTTTTGCACATTTTGGATACCTTTGGGTTTGTGGTCTCTATACGTGTATCAGGATGGACAGCTTGTATTCTTGATACTTATTCTCTTCGTACTGTAGCATGGTCTTTTTTCTACAGTTTTATTCTTGGTATATCAATAGCAGCACTCGTTTTGTCCAATTATAGGTCTAGGGTAGAGGCAGGGTAAGGTGGAAGAACACGGGGAAAGGCTACACAATGCTGACACTGGAGCAGGGTATGTAGCGTCAGTCTAGAGCAACGGATGGTGCGAAGGAGAGCAAAGGTCTAAGGGCACTGAAACAGAGGTACACGATACAAATACGGGAGACGGCGACTGTCCGGAGCGGGGTGTGTAGGATACAGGGTTGAAAGCAGTGTGGGGTCGGTGAGAAGCAATGAAGCGGAGCGTGCAGAACGGCGCGAAGAAGACGCGGGGTGAGTCGGAAAGCGATAACGATAACGATACAAGGTGCAGGGATCCACGTCCTGGGCGTTCGATAGAAATACAGAGGGAGCGGGTTCTAGAATGGAATACGTTACGGGGGCACCGAAACGGCACTCAACAGAGACACACGAATGGGGTCGGTAGCCTGAGAGGATTCACTCAGCATCGCAAACGATCAGGCACTCCCCAGCATACACGTACGTAGGATACAAAGTTGAAAGCAGTGTGGGGTCGGTGAGAGGCTATGAGACAGCGTACAGAACGGCGCGAACAAGATGCGGGGTGAGTCGGAAAGCGGTAACGGTACAAGTTGCAAGGATCCACGTCATGGACGTTCGATAGAAATACAGAGGGAGCAGGCTCTAGAGCGAAATACGTTAAAGGGGCACCGAAACGATACAGAACAGAAACACGAATGTGGTCGGTAGCCTGTGAGGGTCGTATCAGCGTCACGAACGACCGGGCACTCCCCAGCTTACACAAAGAAGGCCCTAACGCCTCTTATGCGTGAGCCTGGGATACCCCGGGGCCGGCCAGTCCTCGTCCCGCCACATCGTCTTCAGGAGCAGCTCGTCCTCCGACACCAGCGTCTCGTCCATCCGGCGCGACACGCGCACAGGCAGGCCCATATACTCGAAGTCCTCGTCCCGCCAGCGCCCCTCCAGCAGCAGCATCTCGTCCTCCGACTCGTCCGCTTCAGCGGGGAGCTCGACGACGGGCGCCCGCTCGATGGCGCCCCGTGCGGCGAGGGACGAGTTCGGCCCGACGATGGTGCCGGAGCGCGTGCGGCGCGCGGCACCGGGGAGGGAGCCCCCGGGCCCGGCGATGGTGGACGCGAGCGTCGGCGGCGGGGCGGGGCGCGGGTAGTCGGAGGCGCGGATGGTGCCGGCGCGGCTGCGCCGGGGGGCTTTGCTGGTGGTGCTGGTGCCTTGGGGCTTCTTGGTGGGGATGTCGGCGGGGCTGTCGAGCGACCGTGCGCGTCCGGCGAGGAGGGTTGGGAGGGGTGCTTTGTCGGCGGACCCGTGGGGACGGTCTTCGTCCGGGTTGGCGCCGTTGGGTTCTGTGGGGAGAGGGGTTTAGGTCATGGTAAAGCTGCCTGACAAGTGGGTCTCTGGCAGAAGTGAACGGAGGGCGGACGATGTGTTGAGGGGATTAAAATGCGCGGAAGTGATCAGACTAAATGAGTAATGTCAAGAACATACCGCAGAGATCCAGTGACAACATTTCCTGGATCAAGTTGCTGGCAGGGCTGGAAGGGGCGGAGGCGGGGACACGAGTCGGCGAGGGCGGTGGGGTGTGCTCCATAAAACTTCTCGCCGTGTGGAAAGGCTGGGCGCTCGAGGAGAAGCCCGTAGGCGCAGTGGGATCGGCTGGAGCGGGTGAGCTGGCTGTAGGGGGCAAAGACACTGGGCAGGTTCCCAGAGAAATTTTGCGCTGGTTATTCTTCGTCGCATGGTGGGGCTGGGGAGGCACGGGGGGGAGGCCGTTTGTCTCGGCTGCGTGGATGGGGGAGCTCGTCATCGGCGGCAGCGAGATAATGTAGTCGCCGAGCGATACTTTCGCTAAGCCGCGAAGTGACGGTGGGTTCGTCGGTTCGCCGGCAGCGAGAACATTGGCCTCTTGATTTTCGGACACAGGGGGATCTCCAGCTTCATTGGACGGGCTGAAGAAGCCAGTGGATGCAGTAGCCAGAGGCCCGAGGGTGAAGTCTCCTGAGGACGATATGATGCTATTACCCTTGATGTGTGCCACCTGTCGATGCTGCGCCTTGCGGGCGTCGGCCATTTCCACGTCGTCATCGGCCGTGGGTTGATCGACTCGCTCGACGGCCCCAAAAATAGCTGGAGAAACATCGGGCGCGGCCAATCCGGTTCTACTACCCATACGGTGTTGAAGTGGAGTGGAGTAGAATTGAGGGCGGTCGCCGAGGAAGGAGACTGAGCTCTGCGTTGAGGTCGGGGAAGCGTGCGGCGGTGTCCGAACAGCTGCGGCTGAGGGACGTGACAGAGCCTTTGGTGGGACCATCCACTCTTGTTGGGTCACATGCTGTAGCATATACGAAGGAGTCGGATTGGACGGGTAGCGGTGGTGCATAGTAGATTTAGCGGGAGAGTTCTTAGAGCTATTGTGGAGAGAAACAGAAGAGTCTTTCCTGGAGGTCCTTCGGGTGCCGTTCTCTTCGAAGGCTCCGGAAAGGGTGCGCGACTTGGCATGGAGAGGAGCACGTGGACCCTTGGCCGTCTGACCTTTGGACCTGGGCGAGGGCGCAGTCGAGCCAGGGCGACTGTGAAAAGGAGATGCGAGGGGCCGAGAAGTGCGGCCGTTCTCTTTCAGATTCCTGGAGCTTGTGCGGGACAAGATGCGCCGGGCTACCGGGACTGGAGATAGTGCCTCAGGCACCATAGGCCTTGTCAAAGAAGACGAATTCACATAATCTGAAGCCGGGAACGGGGTCTGAAAACTTGACGCGTCCGCGGGTAAAAGGTCATCCATGGTCATGATATTGGGGTCTGTGAGCTGAGCAATCGGTTCCGAGCGCCTGGATTTTTTCGTGATTCGTTCGCGAGCGCGAGGGCGGTTCGATGTGTTGTCCACAGCTTGCTCTGCGTTCGCTACTCGACGCGATCGCTTGAGCATCCGACGCGCCATTTCGGAGCGCGTAACATCCTCGCGATCGGGGTCGAGGGGCTCCAAGGGCGACGATGGCAGTTGATTAGTGGCCTGTGCGCGACCGCGTTTATGCGCGTATGTAACCCTTACAGGCTGTCGCAAGGCCATAGTACCTAAGGTATACACGCCGACGTCGTTTGATCCGTCAAGAAGGAAAGAAGGAAGGAGTATGTGTCAGTGGCTGTGCAGTAAGGCTGTTGCCACACAAGGCCAAACACTGTTCGCGCGTCACGGGTGGCACCAAACAAACTACGAAACTCAACAAGTCTTGGAAATTATTCGCAGTAAAAATCTATGCTCGTTCTCATATAAACATCGATCGCTGGTCTTTCATTTGCTTGCTTGGAATCTACTGCTACTGCTACGCTTTCTATAAAACACTCAAACAAAGTTATTCTGCGAGGATGGTCGTAACTCGACGGACGCCGGTGGTCCCTGCGCCCCCTGCTTCGCGCACACAGTCTTCACAGGGCGTGCCCCGCCCGAGCAATGTCAATTTACCTCAGGATGGTGCTAGCACTCCACGGACATCGAGTCCTCTTGCTGGAGGAGACCCGCCGAATGCGGGACTTCATACCGAGATTGCTAACGGTTTCAAGACGTTGAATCATGACAGTGTGAGCATTCCTCCGTTGCACATTCTTCCCAAGTTTGTTACTGCGCTTGTGCGCGGTAGACTGACCACGAGGACCTTTAGAATGAATCGCCTTCGAAGAAGGGCAAGAAGAAAGACAAGCTCAAGAAGGCCGGAAAGGTAGCTCTCAATGTAACATAATTGCCTATCATGCCATCTCACAATGCCACAGAAAAGGGCTAACAAGAGCAACTTTCAAGCCTTCCTCGACTTCGTGTACAAGCTTGTTCTTATCGGCTTTGCAGTATACGCCCTATCCGTCTGCCCCCAAGACGAACATCTCCAGTCCCCGGTCTGCCGCGGCTTGTCTGCATACAAACGCATTATCTTAGACCCATACATCATCCCCCCAATACAAGCCGCCCTCGCACATCCGTCCATCGCTCCCCACGTGGAGCGCGCCACGCCTTACGTCACCCGCGCTGTCGACATCACCACCCCCATCCTCCTCCGCACCCAATATGAGTGGAATCTCCGCGTAGTCCCGCAATGGAACAAACGTATCGTACCCGAATGGAATAAACGCGTCGTGCCCCAGTGGGAGAAACGCGTCGTACCTCAGTGGAACAGGCATGCTGTCCCACACATCGAGGCGACACAAGCGAAACTCGAGCCTTATCGCGCTCGTGTCGAGCACATATACGAGAATCGCCTTGCACCGCAGGCTCGACGCGCAGCGTATAACCTGCAGCGCTGGCAGTACCAAGCTCAGCCTTATATCGTTCTTGCAGTCTCCAAAACACAGCAAGGATATTACGCAGCGAAGCCTTACGCTATCCCTCTTGCCCAGCGCATGGTTTTCGCGCTGCAGCAGTTCTTGCTGTTCCTCCAGGAGCAACGCCAGAAGTTCGTAGACCCTCACGTGGCTACAATTTGGGAGAAGGTCAAGGAGCTCAGCAGTAGGAAGCAGGATGGGTCCGACGCCACGCCTGGCAGCGAAGCCCCTCCTCCGTCCCCTAGCGCCCCCGTTTCCGTGTTGGAGACTATTGCCGTACACTCGACCTTAGCAGAAACTCCCCTGGCAACACCTGCACACCAAGCCTCTTCATTTGAACCTGAGTTGGTCTTTGACGAAACGGTGGAAAAAATCTCGGCGGAAGACGCGACAACAGTAGCGGAGTTCACGGAACCAACTCCCGACGAATTTCATTCTGTAACGATGGTCGAGGCAGAACTCACGTCATCGACAGCCTCAGATTCCATTCCCTTGGAGGACCTCGAAAGTGCCTCGTCCGTCATGTCAGAATCTGTACACCCAACTCCCCCCTCAGAACCAATGTCACCTCCGTCCGAGTCAAGCCCTGCAGCGCCACTCACGGAAACTCTCGAAAGTGCATCCTCAATCATGCTGGAGTCTGTTTACCGGACTGCATCCATTGCGCCGTCACTCATGTCGTCTGCCCCAGAAGCGTTGAGCAGCACCCCAAGTGCTAGTGACGCAGGTTCACCAGCCGACCCACTCCCAACCGCTCCTCCTGTCGCGAACAACCATTTGCGCGACGATGATGAGATCGACATCAACGCGTTCTACGCAGAGCTTGGACTAGACGAGCCGCTGGACTCCCAGTCCGATGCCGAGGAGTTTGTTCCCCCTGCGCCCCCTGCTGAAACGGACGAAGAGCGAGCGGAACGACTCCGCCTGAAAGCGGAAGAAACTGCGCAAAAGCGCGCTGACATTCAGGCGCGCCACGCAAAATGGGAGGCAGATCTCAGTGCTCAAATGGAGGGTGGAAAAGTGCAACTGGAAAACACCCTTACCGCTCTCCGAACCACCGCCGCCGATGACCTTCAAAAATCAACGGAGATCAGACATAGCATTGAAGGTCTCGTGGCCGACGCGGAAAAATATATAAAGGGAGCGGAAGTTTATTTGAAAAATCTGAAGGCGGAAGGCAGGAAACAGGACGAGAAGCAAGCCCTCTGGGACCGCGTTGTTGGGAAAGTTGGTGAGAAATTCGAGGAGCGTTTACGGGAGACAGAAGGAGTCGTGAACGCCTGGTATGCTGTCGTACGTGATCAAGAGATGCAGGAGGTTAGTCCCTTGACCCACTTGACGGAGCCATTTCACCCAATTTTTATCCCAACCTTTCCAGGTTGCTAAAGTCGCCGCCGAGGTTCGCGAAATTGCAGAGAAAGCCCAAGTTGACCTGGGTCTCGATTACGCGTGGCTCGACGACGTGACGTACTCTGACTGGCAACGATATCACGCCCTGATTGAAAGTCGGTCCACCTATTCCAACCCTATTCTCCCTAAATTATTGACGTCTTCATAGCCAGCGAAAGGTTTACCGACGAGGCGACGTCAATACAAAACGGCACCCATCCCTCTGGTTCAGCCAATCCACTCACGCCGATTATCGAGGACCTTGAATTGGAAGTCCAGGACGTAGTCATCGGATTCGAGACGCGCCTACGTCGGATCAAGCGCGATGGTGAGCGTGCGTTCAGCAGCACACAAAAGGAGGAAGAGAAAGGATCCGGTACCGCCCCTGAGCCTGAGCCTGAGGTTTCTATCCTTCCCATTCCCGAGACGGACGCAAGGGGAGAGACGGTGAACTACATTCCTCCCGTCGTAATCGGACGGGGCAAGGACGAGGTTCTGGAGGCTTTAGGTAGACTTGATTCTCAGGGCGGAGTGGAGACAGGATCTGTTGAGCCGAGATCGGAGTCGGAAGAGGTCGTTGAGAGTCTCGTCCACGAGGCTGAGGCTGAGGAAGAAATGAGGTCCTCCGGCGCGTCTATTCTCCACACGGAGCTATGAGGTACTTGCATATTAGGCTTTGGTTCCTCAGTATTGTTATGCCATCTATGTTTTCTCTTTTCTGTCAGGCAATGCGTCTGTTTGGAGCCCCGGACCTTCCGATGACCGCGTGATATATGGATTTTACAATTGTAGGAAATGTATTGTTTCAACGTACACTTACCAGTTGTGAGTCCCCCCTCATGTGCAGTGCATTCAACTGACTCACGTCTTCGCCCTAGCAGACTATTCGTTACCGCGCTTTACTTCCCTGCTTCTCCTATCATAACCACATAGCCGATTCCCCGTCAATAAACTGGCTGTCACACTGCGCAAACCCAAACCTTAGCGCCCGTCTCTGTTCGGTCTTCGTGGACCTGTTGTAAATGTGGATCATCGTTTAAGCCGTACGCCAAGATAGCAGCCAAGCACACTGAACCTATGTTCCGGTTTAGCAGCGGTTTCACCTGTGGTGCTCAGGAGTCAGCACCGGGCGACGGGCACACGAGTATTTCTCATGGCAGAAAGTTTACGAAAGCCTACCCACTGCATGACCTTACTCCTTACCTGGTGCTTAGGTTTGACATACGATCGCCCTGAGATTATTTCGCAACCGTGGACCGCGCTTGCGTGCCCCCTCAGTCCCTGACGCCTACAAAACTATCGACATCGATCGTCATAACAGTATTCTGAACTGCAAGCAGCCCGCGTGGCAAGCGCGCGACTCTCGCGTGCCCGGGGACCAGGGTTGCGCCGTCGCTCTGTGACGTTGTTGGCATCGCATCGTGGTACCTCAATTGAATGAAAGAAAATACTCCCGAGCGGGGGAACTACCTTGCGGTGCTTGCCAGGGCTCAACATCAACTCAGGCTCACGTTCATTTGAAGGTGATTCAGATAGGCTCGCACGTAGCTTTGGGTTCTGTTCAGAGCCGAATTGTTGGAGTAGCGAGCCTGGATATCGGTCTTTGAAGAATCCGGCTTTGGGGCACATGGAAATGGAGTAAACGAGCGATCAACATAATGGTGTAGTACGCGCAGCCAATCACAGTGTAAACAAAGGGGTCAAGGGTGAATCAAATTGGACGTGGAATGATGAGCAGCTGAAGCTTCAATTAGCCTCCGTCTCCGTTTCATGGTCCAGCTTCCATCGGAGATTAGACTCATAGAACTTGATCATCTGTGCGAAGAAACTTGATCAGTAGTTCTTTGTCTTTGTCTAACAAAGTGCCGCAAACCTTCTGAGGGAACTTCTCGGCACAGAGGGAGGAGCGTTCTCGCATGCGCTCGTCGCTGTTTTTCTTGCTAAACATTCCAACTTGTAAGTTTCGGATTGCCGCTGCAGGTTGGAACTCACCATCGGAAAAATACGTAGAGTTGTCCATCTTCGCCTCGCTCGATCGTGTCAATCTTGTCAACTATGTTTTCCCAACTAGGGATAGACATATGCTTTTCCATGCTTCCAATGGGGACGATTTCCTCGTCATCGTCCTCGTCTGCGGGCTCAACCTTCTTCTTTGTCGTTGTCGTCTTCTTTTGGGTTGCCCCGTTGCTTTTCCGAGGTTTCTTTACTACCCTGTTGTCCTGCTCTTCCTCAGCGTTGTCCATCTCCTTGTCGGACTCTCCTTTTGAGGGTTTCTTGCTAAGCCGGCCACGCTTTTTAGAGACAGATGATGTCTCTGGGCTTTCCTCGCGTACAGTTGACTTGCGCCTCCCCTTCTTGGGTCCATCAGTAGATTTCCTCGGGTCTTTCTTGTCTTTCCCTAATTTCCTCCAGTACTCGGCGATCAATTCTGACGAATTCCTGGGATATACATTATCAGTCAACAATGGACATTTGAACTCTGCATTGGCATACCCAGCGTCCTTCTCATCTACCCAGCTATTGTGTTCAGCCGCGTAGCCTTTCCACTTTACTAAGTATCCGAACCCTCCCTGAACGCGTCGAAATGTAGTTGGTTTGTTTCAATACACAATAGTGAAAGAGCAATGAAACAAACTAACGCCACCGGATCCACTGCGTTTATGATCGATGATGGCCTCAATCTCGTATTCCTCATCGTCTTCTTCAACTTCTTCGCCCTCGTCCTCTCCGCTGTCCTTTGGCTGCGAGGCAGCCTCTTCGTCTACCCCGACCTCTTCTTCTGCGCCCTCAGTATCAGAAGACGCGCGTCGAGCTTTCTTCGCAGAGTAGGTTTTCTTCGTCGAGCCGGAGCGCGGCCTTTCGCTTTCACTCTCCGAGGTCACCACATCGCTAACGCGCGGCATGTCAGCTTCGTGCAAGAAAACGTACTGAGGCGCGTTGGTGGCAGAAGACAAAGCGTGAGACACAGAGTTAGCCGCTGTTGTCCATTTAGGCTATCTTTCGGCGGGCGCCGGGCCTTCGTGTATCGATGATGGCCGGTGGCTCACCGGTACACCACCTAAAAAAATCTTTGAAAATGCCCGACGGGAGTCGGTGACCCCATGGGCTCTGTAATGCACAGCGTTAAAGAAAGGGTGTGGCCTCTTTTGCGGTTGGAACGGTGCTTTCCACGTGTGTCAATCAACGAACTAGTAGCAATGCTTGGCAAGGGTGAGCGACGACAGCCAACGACGCGTAACTGAGATTCCAAGTCAGCGCCGAGAGCTGGCATATGCATGCGATTCGCAGCACGGTGATGCGATGGTGAAGCTGACAGGACTATCGATAGAATGCAGTGGGTTAGCAACCGACGCGCCCACGGACAAAAGATCTTCAGATGCTACTGTGATTATGAAATAATGTTGCAAAACAGGATCTGAGCAAGCGTCACCGAACTATACATACTAAACGGCTACATCAATCTTTATCCCGTCGACGAGACGGGCTGGCGCTACGACCACGTCCCTCTCGGCCCCCTCTGCCTTTTTTGGGTCCGGATGGTGGGGGACGGACAAAGGCATAGTCGCATTGGATCACCTGTTCTAATAATGGCGTTCCCGACGCGCCATCTATGGCTGCCTGTGCTTCTGCCATGGTTTCGTATTCCACTAGCGCATAGCCCTAGATTGAAAAGCATGAGACTGTCGAGCAGTTGCTTGATCCACAACAGCGAAACGTCCTACCTTGACATAACCCGTCCGCCGATCTAGGTTAAGATGCAAGTTTTTGATTTCACCGAACTCGGCGAACTTGTCGGTAACATCTTCCTCCGTTGCTTCCTCATGCACGTTAGTGACGAGGACGATCCACCCCTCCACGGCTGTGACCGCGGAAACGCATGCGTAAGTGATGATTCATATGGCCGCTGAAGGCGGTTGCCAAACGCTGAGACGTACACCTCGCTGCCCTCGTGTCCGCGTCCTTGACATGGGAAGATTCAACCCGGTCATAGGTGGGCTCTGTTACTACCGTACTGTCGTTCCCGTCTTATGCAGCGGCGGCAGGACATTCGTCAGGCGCGCGCATCCGAAACTTGACACTTTGGCGGTGCTCACCCGCAGTATTTTGGAAACCTCTCCCTCTGCGCCTTACAGCGCCTCCGCTTGCGACTGGAATCAACTGAATAAATACTTTTCCCGGATGCAACTCAGTGGTGGAAAGCAAACCTTCGTCGATATTCATTTCATCGTCGGACATGGTGGTAGTGCAGTAGTTGTGACCGTTACAGTGGTCACAATCTCATGGAGTTCCGATAAGGCCGGGAGGCGGTCGTTTTACGGCGTTACTGTTCGGCACCGGCCATAGCCACGTGGGATTTTCTTGGAGGCCTTTCCGGGGTCACGCTTGCCAGTTACGAATGCGGAGCGCTTCTGGCCGATTCCTCAAGCTTTGGTTTGCTCTTCACGTAAGTAGCAACCAAGCCTATACATGCCCAGGCGTGTGCGCCCTTGCGCTGAAGATCTCTTGGTGCCTTTTAGTCCGGCCCCGTTCGCCTGTTCTGGGAGCCTAAAGGACTGGCGTCGCAGCTTCAAACTCGCGATGACTGTGCATTGATCGCGTGGCTCGGCTGGGCGACTGCATCAGAATGTTTGCGAATCCGTGATTGAAGAGGGTCCGATTTGCTTTGTTGCCTGATTTTCACCTTGCGTCCTGCCCTACTTCCCAACCGTCTGCCTCCCTTTCGACAGCTCATAATGGAGTTTTGTCCCTTGCGGATATTCTTTTTTTCTGGGCAAGTGATCCCGTCTTGTCTGTAAGTTGTCCCACCATGGTGCTTTTTGGACCACACGCGTCATATTTTGATCCCGATTAACTCACGTACCTTCGCTTTGTCGCCACGGACTACAACGCCACGTTGAAGACCTGACTCTGCCTGACGTGCCTGGTGAAACATTACACTGCCTCACGAATCTCGATTCCCGGTTTCCCAAACTTTATGAACAAATAATATGACCGACGACTCAAGGTTTTTGCTTCTCACCACTTTATTTGCATCGTACCTGCTCGTAGGCGTCAACGTACTGGGGGCAAAAACACGGACAAAGCGTTTATCGACAGGCATATTTAAAGCCTAACACGTTCATCGAATCTCCAGAACACTCCAGCCTTTCATCTAACCATCTTAATCTTCATCGTCTCTTACTCAGAAAATGAACCCTATCCCTCTCATTAATCACCCTTGCACGTTATGCTGCAGGCCTACTTCCATGTGGTGTAGCCGCTGTCAGAGCGCGTGGTATTGCACGCCTGAACATCTCCAAAGTGTAAGCACTGAGGGCTTGCGTTATGAGCTGTCGTAAAACTAACAGTAGCGCGATGTTGTAGGATTGGCCTCGCCACCGAAAAGAGTGCATCCCCGCCACTCATGCCCAAAATTATAATATCATTGCTACTCCCCCTCCAGCTGAGCAGCAACTCATCATGGTGTCTGCTATACTATTCTCGCCCGAAGAAGGTGGGACAGAACGTTCGATCGCCGATTGTACTCGCGCTAACTTGTCTGTAGAGCGACCACGGATCATTACCGTGAAGTGTCGCCCTTCGCAGGTGCCATCGCAGGGCATGTGCCCTCAACCTCTTGTTGATGGCCATTTCGCAGACGGACAGCCCGAAAGCATCGTCTTGACACAGGGCTTGAATGGGGAACCGCTTAGGTTCCCTCTTCACCTTTGGTATTCACCAACGGCGTTATCACGATGTGCACCGATCAATCGTGCCATCTATCACATTACATCCGGTGCCGCAGCGAAAGCGTGGTGTGGGACAGTTATTGTCCTCAAGTTCAATGGGTCCAGGAGACAGGGATATTCTGACGCAGGGTCAAATGATCTGCCTGCCCTTTCGGCATATTTCCTGGCCTACAAGTAAAATGACCGATGACGCGTTTGTATCCAGTGCACTTAAAATTATCATGTAAGATAGAGTTACCCTCAGTCGACATATAACTCACCTCGTCGACAGCACATATAGATCCTCGTACATTATTGTTTTTATTCTCCCACTTATTGTCCATTGTAGCTTTGTCCCTGTTTTCGTTACTTCGTTAATCGTGTCGGAGACACTGTATTTCGCAGTATGGCCAAATGCCCCCCCCCAAAATATAGAAGCATACTCCAGCGGGTTTGCAAATAAGAGACTGAGCTGCGACTTCTGGGACGTAAGTCACCTAATCTCACTCAGCGGAGCTTGTTAGTCGGTGAAAGGACGAGACCCACGAAACCCGTAGAATTTCGCATCTGGAGGTTGGTCTACAGCTTGGTTCGACTCTTCGAGAATCCTTCGTTGGCATCAACTTGAAATCCTGAAGTGACCGTTGTATCAGCGATGGGAAGCGCATGCTCTTGTCGGAAAGGTAGCCAATGAGCTTTCCCGCCTTTCCTTAAGTGCGAACGGTCGATGTCTTGGCAACTACATGCTGAGCCGACAACGGGGACTAGATCGATGGGAGCTTGATTTATTCGAACGCTCTGAGTGTGTGGGAGGTAACACCTGGCTCCGAGAGCAACGCAGTGTAACAAAGATCGATTAAACCAATACCCTGGCGCCGCACCCGTGAAGGTTATTCGTACTACTGACAGAGTTTGCGCATTGAAGGAAACCATATTAGTCAGGAGTGAATTCGCTCTCGCAGCTATCGCTAAGTAGTTCCCCGCGGATTGGCGATCAAGATGCTGACCCACGAAGCATTTCAGAATAGTTCAGAAGCAAGTTCAGGTTAAAGTCGGAGCACAGAAGCGGCTGGGAGGCGCTCGGCTTTGGCGGCTATCTGTTTACGTACGTGAGACACTAAAGTCTAAGTAAGATCTACTAAACATCCTTGCCTGAGCAGGGACTTTTGGAGCTATAGTAAAGAAAGCACACAGGATGCTCTCCTTTGTATCATTCTCACACCCTACAGATCATGGGTCAACCCACCATCATCTTCCAGACACCGAGGATCTGTTGGATGTTGCCGATTTTGAGAGCAGCAGGTCAAAATTGACGTGCCCTGGGGAGATCATAACGTCGTCTCAAGCTTTCATGCGGTACGCCCGACCTGATCACATTCTGCGATTCACCGCTGAAAATATTGGTTAAGTGGTCATGGGACGTATGTTGACAAGGAAGATGTCATTGCCTCCGTTGCGGGCACTGTAGAACGTGTTAACAAACTCGTGACTGTCCGTGCCATACGCACAAGGTGAGCTTTCCGTTGCTAAGAGGGAATTTCACGAGTTAATGGTATATTGTCCTTTGTGGAGATATAATCCTGAAGTCGGGGACCTGGTTGTTGGGCGGATAACTGAAGTGACGCCGGTTCATACACGGAGATCAGCGTTATACTAACGGACATTATAGGTTCAGCCACGTAGGTGGAAAGTAGATGCCAATTCACGACAAGATGCTATCCTTATGCTGTCATCGGTGAATCTACCGGGTGGCGTGCAGGTGTGTGAATCCCATTTGCCCTCCAGTCCCCAGGGATCCCGACTTGTCCTAGCGCCGAAAACTGGAAAGCGATGAGCTCCAGATGCGGAATTTTTTCGAGGAAGGTGACCTATTGGTTGCGGAAGTACAAGCATTTTTCTCAGACGGTGCCATGTCCTTGCACACGCGATCTTTGAAATACGGCAAGGTGTGCTGGCTTTGTCTGCTGCGCCCGGACTTTGGATTTAACCCCGGTGCTCTAGCTGCGCAATGGTCAGCTAGTAACGGTGCCGCCCATCTTGGTTCGTCGACTAAAGTCGCACTTTATCTCCTTGCCATGTGGTGTGGACCTAATTCTGGGGCTGAATGGTTACATATGGGTCAGCAAACAAGTTGGGGACAGTGACCAAGGAGAAGAGGGTTTTGATGCAGAGGCAGTGTATTCCAATCAGAATGATGTAGGCAGAATTTTTACACACCAAGATAATGTTCGCTCACTCGATCTCAAGGACGTCGACAATGCAACTCGCACCGCCATCTCTCGTGTCAGCAATATCATTCGTGTTCTTGCGGACCATTTTATTCCTCTGACTGATACACTCCTATTGGAGGCTTACGAGTGGGTAATTGAACAAGAAGGTGAAACGAAAGACCTTTTAGGAGACGCCGGGGAGGCCCTAGTAGCTGCAGTCAGTAGTCGAGGATGACTGAGTTTGGCTGGTCTCGTATTATCCTACACATCCTCTTCGTCGTCGTCAGCTTCTTCGTCCGAGTCATTCTCGTCAGCATCATTCTCGTCGTGTTCAGTATCCTCATCGTCTTCCTCATCATCCTCATCAACAGTCTGGTCTGGTGGCATCTGTTGAGGTGGGTGCTGATGCTGTGTCTGTGGTTGGTGGGGCTGGCTGGTAGCACCATTGGCCAATTTCCTGGCTTCCGCAGCTCGCTTCATTTCTTCCTTCTCCTCGTCGACGGGAAGCAGTTGATCTAGAGCGAGATCTCGCCATCGCAAAGCACCGTTCACGCCACCGCCGGCATACCCCATGTCTTCGAATAATGCTCGCGAAGTAGGATCATAAGGCGGTCTCGGTCTTGCCGCTGGATGCTTGATGTTTGTAGGATTACCATAGGGGTAAGAAGGATGCACTTGCGAAGGCAGTACTAGCGATTTCTATGAGCCAGGAGGCAGGCGCAGTCTCGAGAATGCGACGAACTGTCTGAATCATCCGGATTTGGAGGAATCATGTGAGAAGGGATGTCCATATCTGCTTTCAAGTTCAAGTTATTAGTGATGTAGAAATGATCTGTTGCTTACCTTCATCAGACAGCTCTCCCGGTATGTACTCCAGTGTGGCAACTGTGTCAAGTACCTTCAAGTCTTGGTCTGTCATGTGCAAATAACAGAACGTCAAGTCCTACAGATAGCTCATGTTACATCTCTAACGGCTGACAGTCCGATGGAAATACACTGACGGTCATGGTGCAAGGCTGGCTGTTCGGTCGTAACCGATACTGGCCACACGCTACGAAACACAGACAAGTACAAGTGTACTCTGTGGCCTGGCAGATGCTGGCAACGGTTTATCGAGCTTTGGTAAAGGTGGGATTCTCCGAGAGATCCTTCCTGGTGGCGGTGCTCACGGCACATTCGCTGAGTTGGCGGGCTCAGGCTCGAACTTCGCGAGCGTTCGTCAGTGCTGACTTGGCTGAATTTCGTGTCTCTGGTCCTGGGATGCGGATCCGAGCCATCTGTCCCACAAGCCTGAAGCTTACATTCTAACTTCAGGGCACTCGGAAAATTCTGTCGGTTGCGGTAGTCCGCTCTATGTTCACTGACAGATCGCCCATTCAGTGAGAGGGTCGAGTGGGGTCCCATGGGAGCCGACGGCCAACTTGCTCAATCGTAATTGTAAATCCCGCGATCCCCTCTTGTTCAGTGTTGCCCGCTAAGGGCTCTGTGTAGTCCAAACGGAGAATAGCTTGCCCTCCGCTTTACGCCGTCATCGTAAGGCAGTACTCGAGGACAAATTTCACCTGCGGTAGTTCTTTTTGTTCTGACTGCAGTCTCACGTACGCCCAGGATATACGGCAAATTACAAGGTTCATTCCGTTTGCGACCAAGATTGGTATCGACGGCTGTGTTCGTATTTTCCATGTTGTGATGATCAGGTTTGCTTTCCAATCATGATCCTACATTCCAAGTAAATGGCTCCGGTTGGCAGGGCCTCTCCTATCACCTGCTTTGCGGTGTCTGAACATGATGGGATCCGGTCGCCGCTGAACCTATTCGTATGTCTTGCCTATGCTAACAATGATCCTAGATAGGCCTTTTGCATACTTACATGTTGTTGCAGAGGGACCCGTGGACATCATGTCGTAATGCCCTTCACCGTGATCTGCCCAGCGTGTGTGTGAAGTTTGGCGATGTTACATCTGTCACTGATGGTTAGGTGCCACGAATGCGGAGCTGGACGTGCAAGCAGCCACTTGCAAATAGACGTTCTGGCTCGTGATTACGATACACTATGTCAAGTCATGCTCTCCCTTCCCTCGAGCTCTCTGATCGTTTTTCTGCGTCATATCCTGGCTCAGGTACCAACGGACGCCTTCGTATTTGCCGCCAGCGCGAAACTCAATCCTTTCGTGGTTACGGGAAATGGCCGTGCCCACCGGCCGATCAAGAATGTAGCTGTGAGTAGAGACAGTTCCTGGCTCCACCAGGTACGCTGGGAGGAATCATGTCATTGATTGCGTGACCATGATTATAGTTGAAGCTGAACTGATTTCGGAGGTGTTTCCGCCACTGCTGAACCCACCCACCATATAAACACCGTAAGCCAGGCTTCACAATTAAAATCTCACAAAATGGTCGCTATGGATGCTGATTGACTTGCTCGCGCCAGGGCGCTTACCACTGTGATGGCTCAAATGGTCAGGCTGTATTCTCAGCTGTTAAAGCTTGCACTTAAAACAGTCCTCCGTTTCCGGGCCTTTTTACGATAAAGTTCCAATAGATTGGCGCATGTAACGAATGTAACTCCTGACCTTCGCTCAGATGGCACACAGTATAGTCAACCGTTGACCTGACCTAATTGAGACTGATGATATCTCGCCCAGGGCAGCCCTTGGTTCACCGTTCCTGCGTTTACGCTGAGAGGCCTCAGCGTTCATCAAGCTCCCACCTTCACTAGTCTTGTCATTTCCGTTCCTCCGTTGCGTAGTCGAATGTCGTGATTCCCTATTTATCGCGCCTGAAATTAGCACTTGCCGCTGGGAGACAGCTTGGTCAGGTCAGTGACACCCCTCGTGTCTTTAGGTCGTCGAAGTCAAGATACCGCTTTGACATTTTCTCGAGGAGTGCACACCCATTTGTCACATTAAAAGTGGGTGGCCACGATATAAATCAGCGCCAACGCGTATCCAATCGGGTATGTCACCTGTTCCTTCGGTGTTCCTTTCATGGACGTAACACCTCAATTAGCTGATGCGACGACGCCTGGCAGTGCCCCCCAATGCTCCAGCGTGTGACCGTGCTGTTAGTGCAAGTTGCCGAGGTATGTTTGGTGTGGGTCGACGATACGAAATAAATTCGCAGGGATTACATAGCGGCAGGGAAGTACTATGTGTGAGTGGCATTCATTTTCCCAAGGGTCGTGCCCAACCCTTCCCCTTGGACTTGTACAGCGGAGAAGTGGATGACGATCAATGTTCGTTATCAGATCAGCCTCACCTATGTATGGAGGGATGTCAATCGTGCGTGGATGATGATCCACATCAAAGAAGCCTTAAAACAGCAGAGTGTACCCCAATCACCGCTGACCTTCGCTATAATAGACTCTACTTTATTTATGTTTCCAGAGTCTTCCCCACCCGGTCTGCCGCTCATGTCCGGCCGTGACCCTGAGTCACCGAGCCTTTCCTCGAAGGCCAAGAGAGAATTGGAACAGTCTTGTATAGATTTTAACGATTGGACATTATTATACAGTGAAGCTACAATGCTCATGAAATTGAGGTCGTGCTAGTCGTGCTTATGGATGTGGTGCATGCCGGTCATTTTTCTCCGTGCTTACCGCCTCCTCCATCAAACCCCGCTCTTTTGGCTCAAGGTTTTGCAAGCGCATCTCCACCAAGAACTCCTTATCTCGAATTGACTGCGACCAGGATGACAACACGCCTACGGCTGCAATGACAGCGCGAGAGAGACCAGCGACAGCAAATATTCCTGGATATGCGTGCATGACTAGAGAATCGTTGTAAGCAAGCTTTCATCTACACAGGATCTCGGGCTCACACATAAATTTATTGCTGACGGGCACGTGCCAGAAGTGGCGCACGCTCCAGATTACCACAGCGGGGAGGACCAGCATGCCGAGGAAACCTCCCGCAAGAGGAGCGATGACCTCAGTAGTCGCAGCATGTGGATCCGGATGAGTCCATCCATTATTCAGAATCTGGTTAACCTTACTGAGTAGGAAGGTCGGAGCAGCCTAAAAGTAAGCTTACCGCAGTGAAACCTCGTGCGATGCGATTTGCCTGTCGCCGCCGCCGACCACGGAGGGCAATCTTGCCATAAACCAACCCAAGAGCCCACATGTCGACGACCCGTATTCGAGGGACCAATGTGGGGTCCAGAGTTAGGCGGATTGGCATGATGATGTAAAGGTCCACCACAAGTGCCAGTAGAATCGGAAGCACAATGCCCAAGAAGAAGATCATATACGATATCTTCGAAACCCACAGGAGGCTGCGTTTGATGAAGAATACCGGAAATTCCGCCCTCGGTCCGTCTCCACTTCGACGCTGACGACGCTTGTCCATGCGATCTACAGCTTTTGCTACCACATAGCAGCCCCAAAGGAGATAAAATCCGGCGATAAAGGAGTAGCCATCATGGACAAAAGCGGATGTGAACAAACCGAAAAATCGACGGCCCAGTTGCACGGGCAAGGCGATCCCAGCAGCCACAGTCAATGCCATGATGGACCACACGGCGAGGATGAAGTAGATGACTCTAGAGCGGAAGTGAGGGGGGATATAGACTGTTATGTAGTCGTCCTTGATGTCCCTCTTGGCTTTCTCGGCTTCGTCGTTTTGAGCGAGCATCAATTCCCTCGCAATGTCATTCACCGGCTCTCCATTCTCCAAGACCTCGACGGTAGCTCGTAAGTCTTTGGGAAGAGCGATATTGTCACTGGCTGGAACGCGCCGGAAGGTGCCGTCAGGCACCTTAGTTATCGCGTCGACCGAGTCAGAGCGCAGGAAGAATGCCGTCCACGTTGTGTATCTGACAGTGTATTCCTCTGAGGGCTGACGGTCTCCAAACATATACGATGTTAGCCGTAATTTGATGGCCAAATATTTCCACACTCGAACCGACAACCGATGCAATATTTTCCTGGGCCGCAGGTAGCGCATAGTATAAGGTAACGCAAATTGAAGGAATAAAAGGTCGATGGGGACATCAGATAACGGCTCACTGAGGGAGAACTTGTTAGAAGAGAGGCTATTGGAAATCAAGGGCTTACCGAGTCTTCCAACGGAGGGGGAAGATCGATTTGCTTCCGATAAATAGAAGAGTTGCGATGCTGCCCACACCGCAAGCGACCACAAGTGAGTACATCAGCGCGCTAACCAAAAGTTTGCGGAATTGCGTGAATGTAGGTCTGTCCAGTATGTCGCGAATGGGGTGAAAGTTCTGATCTTGAGGATCTTTGATGAACCACATTGCTCCCGGTCGCATGATGCCCCTGCAGCCCGCTAACAAGATAGCGAACTGATACCTGCCCAGAAACGTCAGCACCAGATATGAAGGATAAAGCCAGCACCACCAACATGAACATAGTCCCAGCGACCCAATGATAGAACAGGGCAGTTAGAGGTGCTTGAGCAAAGAACGCAGCTCGTGACTGGAAGGTAGCTTCCGGGAAGACCCAGACTGTGCATGCATCCAGCATGAGGCCGCATCCCAGAGGGAAAACGACAAGCTCGATGATGATGAACATCGCTACCTAGCGAACATTAGACTACAAGCAACATTGAATTACCTCCAAGCATACCTTCACTACAAGTAGCTGTTGTCTTACAGCATTTCTAACCGCTCGCCCTGCACTTCTTGCGTTCCCCATAGTGAAGATGTTGAGGTACAGTGCCAGCAGCAAACCAACCACCACGTAACCCAGGGTAATCGCGAACACCCTTTCGTTTGTCCCATGTCCATAAGTGAGACGCACCCAGGACGCTTGTAGTTGTTCGGATGTAACCCGTACTTCTTGACCCAAAGATGCGAAGTAGGGTTCCATGCGTCTCGCCAATTCCGAGTCACTCTCAAAGAAAGCCTCGATGCGCCGAGAAACGGGATTGCCTGAAGGTGACGGTGAAGAACGCAATTGATCTGTGATTGTGTGCCACACACTCGAAACCTGTGACTTCTACTAATAGGATCAAGCACCGAACGAGCCAAACAGTCCAAGGGTACGTACCGCCCAAGCAAGAATTTCTGTCGCATTGTTGGATGCGCCTTGACCCGCAATCTTGTCCACGCACAGGGTGACAATGTACAACAGGGCTCTCAGTAGAAACCGACCAACGAAGAAGATGGAGGGGAATGCAAAACGGCCGAGGAGGAGGGTGACTAGATCCACTATAGGATCCGTGACAATTCTCATTGCCCGGATCGGTAGGTGAAGGAGGTGCAGGAAACGCGGTGGGTCCAGCTAAGCGAAATATGAATAATAGATACTGATGTGGACCAGATCCAACATACCGAAAGCAGAGCAGTAGTCTTTCCAAGAGTAAAGGGCAACCATATTCCGAAGCCAATGGCAGTGTCCAGGACAAAGATCATGAGAACAGCCTGTTAGGGGCTATAAGAACATGGACCCATCGAAGAAAGACACCAAGCTTACATTCTGGACGACTCCAAAGACAGGACCTCTTAATCCAATTGCTGTTCATAATCAATGAGCGCAAATAAAGTAGCGGAAAGAACCACGGTATACCTTCCATGATGCCATCCATGTCGTCCTCTACGCCTCCCTCGAGTTCGTCGTTGACCTGTGCTGCCTGCTCAATTGCAGCCTGCAGCTGAGCCTGTGGGGGAAACTGAGCAGGATCTACGACGTTCAGCTCTGCCTCGTCATCGTCCTCCTCTTCCTCCTCCTCCTCTTCCTGCTCAGGTTCACCCTCCCATTCGGGATCGATCATCTCCTCCTCCTCGTCTTCATCCTCCTCGACTTCCTCGACTTCCCGTGCAGCATTCTCAGGATCCTGGGCTAGATCCATCTCCTGGTCTCCGATGAACCGATTGCCCTCCACAGCTGCGGCATCGTCGTGACCATTTTCGGTGGGCTTATGAGTATCAGGAGGATCACGGAAAAAGTGGTTGTATTCGTCTTCCGACTCATCTCGTGCGCGCTTCTTACGATCGAAGTAGCCATTTGGGCGAGAAGGACCAGGTTCCAGCTCTTCTGGGGCTCGGTAAGTAGTTAGACTCGGAGATGCCAAGGGAGCGGCAGGACTGGGGGGTAGTTGTAGCTTGTTTGGAGCTGCGCCATCTACTGTTGTGTTGGGGAATGGTGGACGCCTAAGGGGCGGGCTAAACTTCATGTGGAGCTCTGAAGTTGATGATGGAGGCTGAGAGGGGGGAGCAGGGGAAAAGGAACGATCTGAGTAATCCCCGTGAGCGGATGGTACAAATTCGAACGACGCCGAAGAGCCCGAAACGTCTTCGTCAGGGAGAGACTCGCTCGTCAGGTGGAATATAGAATCGGAGGACGAATTTGGTTCATACATGTCTTCGGGACGTGGTGTGGGAGGGCGATTCAGTGCCGACGCCCTGAACGTGAACTGGAACGGACTCGACTCAGTTTCATCCGTTACCATGTCATTATCGAAGACCTCCGAATCATAACTGGCGTGATGCTCTAGTGAAGGGTCACCCAAAGCCATTGTGCTTGCGGAACTGCTTGTGTTCTGGTCAAGATCGGATTCGAGCCTCCGTCGAGCACGGGCGGGAATGCGCAAGTCTGAAGAGCCCTCCCCTCGGTCGTCTTCGTCGTAAGATCGAGCCTTCCCCTTCTGAGCTTCTACCAGTCGCGCATGCACCTCGGGTCCGCCGATGTGGGGCTCGGCGGCAGGTGGATGAATCGGAACCTGTTGCCTTTCCACCTCCTGCTCTTGCTCGCGGAGGCGCGCCTGAGGTGGCACGGGCATACCACGACGCGCGCGTAGCAACCTACCCTGATGCCGCTGCATCTCCTGTATTTGTAGCTGTACCCGGGGCGCAATGCCAGGTGCCCGGCCATTCTGCGGAATCTCAATGCGCGCCACTTCCATCATCGGCAGTTGTTGAGGTGGAATGTCTCCCGGAGGATCTTGCGGCGGCTGCAGCCCACCGTCATCGTCTTCAAAAACCCCAGGCCTGGCGTTTTGCGATATCCACTCTCGAAGAAGGAACACAGCGACGAAAACGAGAACAATGAGAGAGGCAATGATCTGGCCAGTAAATATGTCCGCTGAGAGTGTTTGCCAGAATGGGCGAGTGGTGATTTGCTGGAGCATACTCATGTTTTTTGACTGAGAGTACGTCTCATTCGCTGCCGAGATATTCTGGTAGACTGCGTTATATGTATCTGGAAAAGATCGAGTGCGGCCGCTTATCCACCACGCGCTAGTTAATGGGTGAGCAATGAGACTTAGAGACGAACTGAGCGGGCGTACGTTGATTCCCCCATGGTGAAATATACCCTCCACGTCCAGATAGTGATCCATGGCAGAACTGCAAGCCACACAATGCCAATCATAATGGCCCGCAGACCGAACAACACGGCGAACAAAGCGTGTTGGGCTAATCGGCGAATGAGCAGCAGGGGAGGAAGAGTCGCAGGCATGTCCGACGCATACACTAAGAGAAAGAAAGCTATAAGACAACTGAGGGACGGCTTGCGCCTATACGGACACTAACCCTTCGTGAAGGAGTACGGGTACTTGCAAACATCGCAGTTCTTCTTCTTGCTATGAGATAGCCATGTCGTCAAGCTGAGGTATTTTCTTAAGAATACGTCCTCAACAAGTGCTACCCGAACTTACCAGTCCTGATGAATGTACCGAATGGTACCTGAGCACTTGCAAGGGTAAAAGAGCGGCTGATCTGGCTCCCCAGGTGCACTGCAGATTCGGCACGTATCTGAACAGAGCATAAGCGGCTCGCCCAAGCCTGGTGTCTAATGGTAGACTCACCCTGCTCTTCGGCTTCCTGCATGGTGGTTCTTTGTGAAGTCACCACGCTTCCTCAGGCTCCTCCTTCGAGCTCCAGGGAATGTGATGATCGTGCTTCAGACAAAAATACAATCGGGCGTTATGGATGTCGAAAGAACACAAAAAGTGCTGGAAACCCGCAGAAATGAGACGGTTGGGATGTGCAGACTTTGCAGTTTCGTACAGGTTCCTTCGCCCGACCGACACGCGCTGAATTTCTGGCTCCCAGTGGAGGAGCACCGCTTTGCAAATAACGACAAGCAGCGCTGTGGCGCCGACAAAGGCAGCCTCAGGGCTTTCCAGCAGTCTGCCAGTGCCACGGTACCCGGCCCCCTTGTTGTGTGCAATACCTGCCTTTGTATTTGCCCCAAGCACGGCGTCGGTATGGCATGGTCATTAGATCCGGCACGGCCCTGAAACTTATAGATCGAAGCTGCCTGCTTTGCCGCAGCTCCCAAGCTGTGTGCCAGCGCGCCCGGTCTCAAGCACACGCGTCAATGCCCGGCGGCCCTTCGGCTGCGCCCACCTCGATTCCCGAGAGAACAAGGCATGTTCATGCGTCCAAGGAAAAGGCCAATCCGGTCTTTGATACGCGCCTACAGCCACAAAATATGTCCCCGTGAAGATATCCATATTAATAACGATCTATCCAGGTTATGGGACGAGAATGAGTCCCTCCGATGCAAGACCCATGCGGCCAATATATATTGCCCTCTGTAATTGTAGGCTCGTGCAGTCAGAGACATCCTAGTTTTTTGGGACGTGGTGAGGCCTTTAAACTGCCTACATTGATGTTCTCACACGAAACTTTCAGTTTGGAGAACGCCAGAGAACGCCTTATCATCCCATCATAACTGGAATTCGTCTGATACATGCGGTGGACGGTCCGTGCATCCTAGCTGTCCCGTGCTTCTTGGGCGCATCAGTATTGGCATTGTCGTCTCCTGTGCGATCAACAGTTCACATTTATGTCGACCTCTACAAACGAGCGCTGATACCGCTCAACTGAAGATAAATTCTCATTCACTCGAAGCAGCCTTCTGCCATTAAGGAGCGTACAGCTCTCACCGGTATAGACATCCGATAGTTAAATGTAAGCACGAAGGCTATCCTGGATGAGCTACGACACTGATCGCAGTGTTCTGAAACCATGTTCTGCCAACCTCCCAAGTTTAGAGCCCCTGCTAATTCGGGACCAAGTATATTTATGCATGGTGTGTGCGGCCCTCCCAACCGGAAAGTCGACCCGCGAGCGTTTCCTCAAAACGCCGGAAAACTCGCAACAATTGAAAGTGCAACGCGTGGAACGGAAGTGTCTGCCGCAGTTAAGAGCGGGCAGCATCGCTGTCTATCATCAGAGCTAGTTACCAGCGGTGAACAGGTTGAAGTCAAAGCACAAGGTTTGCTAGTCAATAACCTGGCGATTCGAAAGATCCTCCCACCTCGTGCTGTATTTATAGGTGACCAGTGCCCTGCGAATCACGTCTTGTCCGGAATCGGGTCGGCTAATGACTTTGATTCCTGTGAAAATTTCCTTACCATGACCGACCTCAGGCTTGTTTTTACGCGTGGAAGCCGCGACCAAATCTGAGATGTGACTGTTGTCTTTGGCCTGTAAAGTGAGTCCGTATTTGCAGCCCATACAAAGCCTATTGTGTTATGTTTGATTTTCTTGCTCATGGTGAGTGTCACGACTCTTCGCCTTAAGTAACTTCTAACACCCGTACCACAGCCTGTGTACATTGCATTTTGGGTTGTCGGTCCCTCGGCCAACCCATATATCGTGGCTAGTACAAGCACGGTGGTGTAGTACGTGCTCGGTAAGCTCGCCTTGGCTCTCCTGACTGGTGTGAGATCTCGACGGGGATCTGAACCCACATTAACACGCTCGAGAATAGCTTCTGCTATTGCCCTTTACGTGCAACTGCATCTGCATTGGTTGGCACTAGGTTAGAGCTGATTGTGATGTGCTTAGGTATTCGACTGCATCACACACTTTGAAGACCAGATGAGCGCTCGTGCAGACCCGTACCACAATATAACGCTTGCATGAAATTCACCGTTATGCCTAATTCAACTATATCTTCAGTGCGGTTTTCAAAAATCTTTCATTCACTGTTGAACTTTGACTACTAACGTCTATAAGTATATGTGAGGGTATATGAGGGTATATGAGGGTATATGTGCTCTGTGGTTGCACTAGGCGAGTCTCGGTAGTACTGTGATCCAGTCTCGCGGTGCGTCGAACCTTGACCAACCTCCCCCATCTGTTCGTTAATCCGTTCTACCGCTTACTCGACTTCTACTGATGGCATGATATCAGTCGGAGGTGACCCAACGCAATCCCCCACTTACCGCGGTTGCTGTCCACAAGGGTCAGATCAAAAATATCTTATTTGCTACCTTTTGCTATTGCTAATTGAGACAGGTGGTGCTGTTCAGCCTGTGCAAGGACCGACTCTACTCACGTCACTTGTAGAGATATTCCTCTTCACCACCTCCGGGGTCCATGTGCAGTATCGCTACGCAAAGGGCCACCTATTGAAGATCTTAGCAAAACACGGCGTCTTGACTTCGCGTTCGTATTGAGTGAGTGATACGCCTCCACCCAGCAATGAAAGGCACTAACAACGTACCATGGACTCCAAGTGTTTATGCTCAGCAGCATACCCGCCGTTTTCTTACTGCCAGTGCGCTTTTTCACAGATACGTGTAACAGACAGCACGCAGCTCAGTATACATTATGCCATAGAGCTACTACAGCGGTATACGCAGGTTCTGCAAGCCCTCGCGCAGGCTCTCCGATTCAGTTGAACGCAGCGTTATTTGTGGAAGGCCGACCGGCGGGGTCGCACGACGACTGTATCATTTGCGTCAGTGATATCGAAGATCGAATTCACGCGCGCTGCCGACCACGAAGTTGTTGGTTGAGGAGTGATTGAGTGGGGCTTCGGTGCTTTGAGCCGGATTCCAGGCGTGCCAGCGCTCAGGACTTACCCTTCGATGGGCTTGGTCGTGTGTGGGAGGTGGACGACGCGGCGAAGATCCCGCTTCTCTGGTTACCGTCGACGCCCTGCCGCGGCAGTTACAAGCTCTCTTATAGATACATATCTACACGAGTAATGGTATCGTTTCGAAATATGGCAGCAGTGTGGTACAGTGTCCAGTCCATCTACACTTGAGAGAGAAGTCATACATATCAACAGCACAGACGTGCAAAGACAACCTGTCAGCTAGAACGGCAGGAGTTGGCCGGAACCTGGCATTTAATCGAGATCGTCAGGCTCCATGTAGTTATCGGAGTCGGTGTCAGGGTAGTCGAAAACATCGGCCTCGGGAATAAGCACTTGCGCCTCGTATGAACCATCTTCAAGGTCTCTGATCCTCCACCGGTCTGGACGGTCCATCATATCCTGCAACAGCCACTGCACATAAATATCTCCAGCTTCGTCATCGGCGCTTAACTTGATATTCCACCCAAGATAGATGCGGTTATAACCCTCGTGTAGCAGGAGACCGTGCTCGTGGGAGTACTCCATCTCATATTCTTCGAGCATAGAAAGCGTTCCACCGCGACGCAGCACGTTGATATCACTCTGGTCGAGTTGCTCGAACAAGTAATCGTCTTCGTCAATCATGACAGTGGGTGGTTCCCATTGTGGAGCAGCGTGAGGGCCGTGATAGGTCTCGTCATCGCTGTCAGTGCCATAGCTGAAGACGTCATCCATCCATCCTATATCGTCCTCATCCTCGTCCTCGTCGTCATCATCTTCATCGTCGTCTTCATCGTCCTCATCATCGCTCTCGTCGTACCCTTCCATCTCATCATCGGCTGGGAATAATCCTTCCCACGGGTCACCTTCGATGGTGGGTGAACCGCGATGTGCAGGTGTACTGAGAGAAGCCCCTTTCGCCTTGAGCAGCGCGGAAGCGATAGCCTTGATCATGAAAACGGGAATAGGACGATGTCGAACGTCGGTCCGGCAGCAGGGACAAGCCTTGCGGCGATAAACGAGGTAATTCGGATCATCGTCGTCATACATGTCGCCGTCCCCGCCTGGGGCCTTGCGGAACCATTCTTGAAGGCATGATACACAGAGGACGTGACCGCAGGGAGATAGACTGGGCCCACTTATGAGACGTGTCAGGAAATAGTTTAGGCAAAACATACGCATATGGTTTAAAAAGGAGTTCCATGCAGATTTGACACTGCGTGTTGGTTTCAATGTTGTCGATGATCTGAGAAACCTCAGCCATTTGTTCTTGGACTCAGTGTTTTATCCCACCTCTTCCGTCCTTCTGGACTTGTTTTGTAACTTCAATGCATGTTGTTCCGAATCTTTCAACGCCTGAAAAAGAATTTGAACGCTTGACGTTTCTTTCAACTGAATTCACTGACCTTGGCGTTAGTCGTTTCTTGCTGTTTTAACTCTTCGATTATCTGTCGAAAATCTATACGACACGTAATTGGGAAGGCAGGCATACACTCACCTTGGTTTGTTTCCTGATAGTTCTCTTATTCTCGTGAGCTTGCTATTGGGGAATTAGGCGACGCATTCAGTGACCATCATCTGCCGCACCTTCTTTAAAGTTTCTATCTCGCGCTTTAAGCGCGCAAATTCAGCGGCCGCAAAAGGGCCGCTGTATTCCGCCTGTCCATCGAAGTGGATATGAGAGTCCTTCGTGGTGCTCTCCACATCCGACGCGGCGGATTTAGTTGCAAGATAGTGTGCGGAATCGCGAGACTTCGACCGTTCTCTCTTCTTGAAACGATGCGAGGGGAGTTCTGCATGATTAGCAGTAATGGCTGAGCTGTTCTCGGTCGCCGGGCGCGCTGTATGCCGAGATTTCCCTTTAGGTTTGCGGCCGCGATCGGGGTCATCAAGTGCGACAAGAAATGAGGAGCCGGCCGGTGCGGGTGCAGAAGGTACAGTAGTCGGCTTCCTCTTCTTCACAGCAGCGGCCTGAGATGACTCGCCCCTTTGAGCGTTGGCGTGGGGATGCGAGGTCCGAGAGTCGGGAGACCGAGACTTCTTTCGCCGCCCAGCGGCAGAGGAATTGGAGGTAGCTTCGACTGCAGGCGCAGTAAGATGTCTTTGGAAGTTATTACGGCGAGACGCAGCACGTTCCGAGGTGTTCATGTCGCACGTTATGGTCTAATGCTGAACCTGGCGTGGCTTTGGGTAGAAATTAATGCGTATCCTTCGGGGCTGCGGATATTGCCTTACTTTTCGTGGTATAAAGATTATATATAACGTTCCGCGGAATAAGACTGAAGAGAAATCTTTATGATGGGTGTGATGGGTGTGTCGTCTATGAATGCTGTTCAGGTCGTGGACAATGGCAAGGGGTGTGACTGCATGCAGGGTACGTGACCGTCACATTATGAAACGCGCTGGGTCACATAGTCACGTAACGTAAAAATTATTAGATTGGAGCGCGACTATAAAGTCCTCTTGACTCGGACTCAGCTTCTTCTAATCGATAATCGCCTTCCTTCTCCCTCCAACTCCTAACATGGCATCGTCCTCAAGCCCTGGCCGCGTCCTTTTGGCCTATTCCGGTGGCCTCGGTGAGGCAATATCCAGTCATCTGTCGGCTCGGACAGTACTCATGTGATACAGATACTTCATGCATCTTGGCATGGCTGATCGAGCAAGGATATGAGGTCTACGCGTTTATGGCTGACGTGGGACAGGAAGAGGCATGTCCTCCTTTCGTCATCCGATGAGAAGTCGCTGCTGACCGTCATCGCAGGACTTCGAGGCTGCCCGGAAGAAGGCTCTTGCTGTTGGCGCGAAGAAGTTCTTCTTGGAGGTACTGTTGGCCTTTTTTTATAATGCAGATCTCTAACCTTTCGCAATCGTAGGACCTTCGACGTGAATTCGTTACCGAGTTGATCTACCCTGCGGTGCAAGCGAATTGTATCTACGAGGTTCGTCCGAATAAGCCAGTAATAGTAACGGCCGAAACTCATCTGCCGTACAGAACGTATACCTTCTCGGTACTTCTCTTGCACGACCTGTGATCGCCCGAGGCATGATTGCGATCGCAGACAAAGAAGGATGCGAGTAAGGCGTACTTCAAGAAAGGTACTCTGGACACATGCTCACCCACTCCCAGCTTTGTATCCCACGGATGTACTGGAAAGGGGAATGATCAAGTTCGTTTCGAGCTTGCTTTCTATGGCTTGAAGCCGGACATCAAGGTCGTCGCTCCATGGCGAATCCCAGGTAAAGTACATCCCCTAGTCTAGGGGCAGGAGCTCACGTCGTTCTTTCAGAATTCTACAACCGTTTCGCTGGTCGTCAAGCCCTCTTGGCCTATGCAGCAGAAAAAAGTATTCCGGTCCAGCAGACCGCGGCGAAGCCCTGGTCAACGGACGAGAACCTTTTCCACATCTCCTACGAGGCTGGTATCCTCGAGGACCCGAACACTACACCCCCTGCAGACATGTGGAAGCTCACTCAGTCTCTTGAAAATGCCCCCGCCGAGCCTGATCACATATCCATCGAATTTAAAGCCGGTATCCCAGTCAAAGTTGTATTTTCTGACCAAAAGACTATTACCGACCCCGTCGACATCTTCCTTGCACTTAATGCAATCGCCAGGAAGCACGGCATCGGACGTCTCGATATCGTCGAGAACAGGTTCATCGGTGTCAAGTCCCGCGGATGCTATGAGTCGCCTGGTGCAACGATCTTGCGTGTTGCACACATGGACATCGAGGGACTCACGCTTGACCGAAATGTTCGCGCATTGCGTGATCAGTTCGTCACTGTCGAATTAAGCAGGATCTTGTACAACGGCCACTACTTCACTCCCGAGCGTGAGTTCGTTACTAGCGCAATCCCTGCTAGTCAGCGGACCGTGAATGGCGTGGTCAGGCTGAAGTTGTACAAGGGTAACGTGATCGTTGAGGGCCGGTATTCAGAGGAGGTACGCCATCGGTATAAGCATTATATACCAGGTCCTTTTTGACGAGGATCAGGGACTTTACGACGAGCACCAATCTTCTATGGACGAGCTCGGTGGCTTTGAGCCAACCGACACTACAGGATTTATCCAGATCGAAAGCATCAGGATCAAAAAGTGAGCTCCCCTTCCCTTCCGTCGTGAATGACCACCTTGACAGAAGCTCCCTAGATGGGCACAAGCTAACGCCCGCAAAGGCCAAGCCGGTGTCGAGGCCAAAGACGTCTACGGGTCCCGTGTTTAAGAATATTCTCATATCGAAAAGGATCTATCGTAGGGGCTCCAGGATTGTATCTGTGCCCCACGCTGTAATACTATATCAAAATCTGGTGTTTTTGATCGCTTGTAAAACGGTGTACAGTTGTATGTCACACAGATGTGCAACTGGATGACTTCACAAGAAGCTTCCAAGTTCCCGCACTGCACCCAACCAGCAGCCGCGAATACTACCTGCTTATTCGGGAAATTGCAACTAGCCTGGCTGCACCTCGGCTTCGAGATCACTTTGCTCCAGCCATCGTTACAGGATCGTTTTGTTATTGCCACAGTCGTCCACACCGAGCTCAACGCCGCCGCATCGAGCAGCGATCTTCCCCAGCGCATACTATGTCATCGATTTGATTCGGCCGACGAGTCCAAGAAGGCTATTTATATTCCAGGTTGAACTTGAAGCCCTGCTTAGTTGCTCGTGACTATCTTGACCTTCGCAGTGTGAAACTTTATCAGAATGGCGTATAGGAATGTCTACGGGAAAGGCTTTAAGACGCTCGGCCTGGCTCGTACTTGTTTCAGCATAGGTGTCCAACCAAGTCCCTGTCCGCGCGATGCCTGACGAAGTCCCAAACGACGATATCGGCAATGAGAAATTCTCACCCTCGCCCACCATCCAAGTCGACGAGTCATTCTATGTTCGTGGCCCATGTGCTGCACGTCTTCTGAGCCCAGTATGCTGATCAGCAGTGGCAGGTCGAGTTCGCAGAGAGAGATGGTCGCGACCCGGCCAACTTTTCCCGTTTCAGAAAATGGGTTATCACCATTACCGCCTGCGCTTTCACTGGGATTGTTGGTGTGCCCTCCCGTCTCCTTATAGCACGACTTTGAAGACTCAATGTAAACATCTGCTCCTCTCTAGGGTCCGCCTCGGATTCGTATGCTATGGGCTACCAGTCAATGATGCAGGACTTGAATGCTACTGAGTTTCAGGCGACTGTCGGGCTCAGCTTATATGCCCTTGGATTTGGCATCGTACCTCTATTCACCTCGTCGTTCAGCGAGGAATTCGGTCGGACGCCTTTATATATTGTTTCTTCGTTCTGCTTCATGCTTACAGAAATGATGATCGCACTGTGAGCTTCGTTTTCATCCCTGGGCCCTCTTTAGAGGAATGCTGAGGGTCCTACGTATGCTAGGGCGCCGAATATTCAAACAGTCCTCGTAGCACGTGCTTTGGGCGGCGCATTTGGGTCTACAGGGGCGACGTTAGTAGGTGGTTCTGTTGCAGATATATGGCAGCCATACGAGTGAGTACCGTTGGCCACGAACCCGTTAGCGCCCATTAGTCTGATATTCCATTCAAAGACGCGGTCTCCCAATGTCCCTCTTTGCTCTGGTGGCAGTGGCCTCTACAGGACTTGGACCTGTGATAGCTGGGTGGATCGAGGCGGACTCGCGCCTCGGCTGGCGATGGATCCAGTGGGTTCATGTCATGTCAGCAATGCCAAATTCTCAGTCTCTTTCGGCACTGATTGTTTAGTGTAGTTTCACAGGGGCGTATTTCATCTCTGTGCTCCTGTTCATGAAAGAAACTCGCTCGTCAATCATACTGTCGCGTATGGCACGCAAGCTGCGCAGGGACACGGGGGATGAGAGGTATCGCGCAAAGGCAGAGATCGAGAAACAGAGTTTGTGGACGATGATGAAAATATCTTCGACGCGGCCTATCTGTGAGTCATCGCTAGTATCCTGACTTTGGACATGGGAAACTGGGGAAGCTTACGGATGTCTAAGGGATGCTTATAACGGAACCTACAGTGCAGAGTTTTAGTGTAAGCACATATCTTTGTCTCTTGCTTACTAACCCATAGCTTACTTGACCATCAATGTTATGGTTCGTTAGGTCTGGATCGGCTTTACCTGGGGTGTCGTTTTCTGTTTGGTGGAGTGCGCAAGCATGCACACATCCTGGTGTCTTTGAAATTCTGTACTCATAGATATCTACTACAGGTCCATATCGCCAGAATTTGAGTCACTCTATGGTTTCGATGTTGGGGAAACCGGAACGATCTTCGTGACGCTAATGTAAGTCATTTGACTGACAACCACATACCGCACGTCTGATGTATCAGGAACGAAACAGGTTGGGGAGCTTCATTGGTTTTATTGCGAACACCTATTGGCAGGAAGCCATGTATCGGTAAGATTGGGGTGATCAGTTGGCCCCTTTGGTAAATTTGTTAATTTGGCCATACAAAGGAAACACTACGCAAGAAAAGCACAGGAAGCTCGGTTGTACCTCCCTTGCGTCGCAGCGCTGCTTCTGCCTATTGGGATGTTCATCTATTCCTGGACGGCATCGCCGAACGTCCATTGGATAGCCCCTATGGTAGGACTTACGGTGAGCTTTATCTTTCTGGACTTGTTATCGTGTGTAACTCCTTTGCAGGTGTTCATGTCTGGTGCATTTATCATTTACATGGTTGTTTTTCTGTACCTTGCGGATTGGTATGTTCACCGTTCACCACTAGCTATTTTCGATGGACATGGATTTATGCTGCGATAGTTATGGCCCATATGCATCGTCGGCGTTGGCTGGGCAAAGTCTCTGTCGTGAGTACTATGGGCTTAATATTATGAAACGATATATACACTAAAACCTGTATTTCTCTGTGCAGGAAACCTATCGTCGTTCACCTTCCCGCTCTTCACAGACCAGATGTTCTCGCGCCTCACATATAAATGGGCTACCACGCTCTTTGCGTTGCTGGCGGTTGGATTGGTACCTATTCCATATGTGTGTACCTTTTCGCTCTATTTGTTAACAGATTAAAATGTTTGATCGCGATGTTCGCTCGGGCGTCCGGGTTTGTAGGTGCTTTTCTTCTTTGGCGCAAAGATTCGGCAAAGGAGTGTGATCTCTCGAAAGATATTGGAGGCTGAAAGCGAGGCGGCTGATAAGGTCAAAAGTTGACCTGCGAGTCGATAGCGATGGTCCAGGGGCATGACTCGCGTCAATAGAGTACCTGGGGCGACTCCTGCTTCTCTTGCTTTTCAATGGAATGTGTTGGTTTTGAAAAATTTTGAAAATGTATAGAATACGGATGTTGTAACATAGCATCACCGTTTTGTATTTGTGCCTCCCTGGTATGTAGACACACTTTGCATTATAGGTAGCCGGAGCACAAGGTCGGCTTTGTTTTTATCGTGCCATCCATTTGGAAACTTGGAAATACATTACTACTTACATCCATAGATCCATCCATCACAGGCACCAACAGACCAACAAGATCAGCAGCGATCGTAGTCATTCAGGCTGGCGCAGCACGGGCTTTCTGGGAGGCGCGGAGAAGCTCGTACTTAGTTCCATGAGGGGAACATACTTGAAAACAAACCTGGTTTACTTCCTTGGTCATCTGCAAATAGTAAGACGCCACACTGATCGAGATATCAGGGCAGTATAATTTTCCGATGGTCGACTTGGTAAATGCATAAAAGGAGTTGATGCTAACCTGAAACACGACCAAGCATTAACAGCGGTAAGCCGAGAGGAATAACGATGATACCTACTTTCAGAGCAAGCTGGCGACCCTCCAGCATGGTACGCCTGACTTGGTCCGGGTTTTCTGTCAGATCAGTTTTCACTCGTTCATGCGCCGACATTAAGTCTTCTAGCATAGAAGGAATGAGGCCTTTCCGCCTGGAACTCGTGACGAAGAAACCTGCAAAACATATTGCGTATTGTGTCAGGTTCAAAAGTCTAGTCAGTGGAGTCGCGCTTGCCATTTCTTGGAGTCTCGGTATAGTCCACGTCTTTGACCAGGTGCAAAGCGTCTATGGTTGCTTGATTGAGTAGGGTGGCATAGCACAAGTTGTGCGCTAACATGATCGACGGATTGGAATCGCAAATGGCGGTAGGCAAGTCATAGTGAGCCTCGTACTGCCTATCCGACCCTGATAATCCAACGATTTGCTTCTTTTAGTTGCTTGCTCAAAGTATTGGCGAGATGACATACCTCTGTCTGCAAAAGCAGGGAGAACATAGCCTTTCTCGTTCGCTTTCCGGATAAGCAGCGAGAACACCCTGATAGATTGACCGCGGGACAGGAGGTAGTTGAATGGTACGCCTGTCACACGAGCCAACTCGATATAATGCACAATGCCCATCAATTTGTCCAACAGCCTCTGCGGCAAGTATGCATCCTATGATATACTATTGTCAGTGTCGCCGAGCCCAATACCAAAGCCGATGACTGACCTTCAAACAGTAAACAGCGAGTGTACGTCGGTCGTCTGGTGTTCCATTCTGCAGCTGCGTTATTTGAGAAATTTCGACGTCTTCCTTTTTCTCATCAAGGAAGAGCTTAGCAACAACATTGAGTTTGTACCCATTACGCAGATTGTACTCTCGTTGCAAGTACTGGATGACATCGACCTGTAGCCGCCCTTCAATTACGGTCTCTTTGAAGCAACCTCTAGTAGGAGCTTTCGCTGAGAAGTGTACATCTTTTGTCTGCGCCTTCAAATCTATGGGGGGGGGTCAAAGCTCGGCCAAAATTGGCCAAAGTGTGGATCGTACTCTTAATCCGACCTAGGAATGAAAACCGTGTTGCTCCAACCCACTGCGCGCGATCGAGGAGGTACGGGATATCGAACCTGGCGGTGTTGTATCCAATGACGATATCGGGATCGACCTCTTCAACGAAGTTGCGCCAAGCTTGCAGCATCTGTACTTCGTTTTTGAACGAGAGTACGTGCGCACCTACGATGGGTGAGCAACCCCGTAGCGCAAATACGTTACGAATGAAAGGTGACTGTTCTCCTTTTAATCTAGTATAAGCAGTGGCTAGAAAATAGATTAACGAAAGGTACCTTGACGGGTAACCATGTTGGCTATCTGGATAATGGGATCGAACTGGGGTTGCGGGAAGATATCCCTACGAACGATACACTCGATGTCGAAACTTAATATACGTAGAGGGGCAACCTTTGACCAGTCTCCTTCAGGTGCATGGGAAACGAAAGCATCCCATCTGGTGTGCGAGTGAACTCCAGCCCGGTGAAAGGACTTGGTGCACTGACCTCATACTCATCTCGATCTGGCATGTGGACAGCTTCCTCTCTGCAGGAACGAGTTTATAGTTCCCGGCGGGGACTTCAATCCAATTCATACCGACCACCTAAAAACGAGGTGAGTGAGTTAATAGTCAGAGAATAACCAGTGGCGCGCCTTTGTGTCTGTCATGAATCGCAGGGGATACGCAATATTGCTTTCAAATGTGAGGATGGCCTGACCCGGCGGGTACAAACCCTTGAACGAGCATTTTCCTGTCTCAAATATGCGTAATCACAAGGAGAGAATTATTAGCATGTGCGTTATAGCAATGTGAGAGCTGCTCATCTCGGATTTGCGTGAGTGATTTCGGGTTCGATACCGTGATCTTGAGGAAGGCTGTCGGATCCTCGCCTCGGTAGCCCCACAGATTCCGCTTATATACCATCTCGATATGTTGCACACAATTCCCCCTCGCTTGAGTCTGTGAAAGTACCTAAGTACCAGATTTACGTTGACAAATATTCGTCAAAGGGTGGACCCACGTTAAGATGGTCAACGAGTCCACCAATGTCAGAGATGTCTAAACCACTGGGGGCGCTGACGTAGAAATAAGGAGAAAAGTCATTTATGTGTGCAAGGACGCTATGGCCCTTCTGAAAACCGCGAGTCAAGTTGGTGAAAGTGCTCAGAAACAAGGTGTGGTTGCACCTCCGTCACCCCGAACATTCGGAGGGCCGCTGTGCTGCCATCCCCTACCTCTTCAACCTCGATTTGCTGAAAAACTGGGCCAGCAGAAGTATTGAGTAGGTGGAAAGTAAGAGTAGAAAGGTCCGGGCTTACTGATGACATCTCTTTCTTCGTTGATTTGAGGAAGAATTGGCCGGCCCCAGAAGTAGGCGCCGCGCTCCGCAACTTTAAACCACGGGCGTTGAGCACGTTTTTACCACATATCAAGCCGCATAACTCGCCAACATCGTTAAGTGACACGAGTACATCTGCAAATGATTTCGATGGTTGGATTTTCTGTCTTTTTGCTGCAGGTGCAGGCTCGACATCAGGCTCAGTGCTGGTCAAGCAAGATGTCAGCCATGTAAAGTGTGCGGAAAGCACTCCAGCAGAACTGACCGTGTCCTTGTTAGTGGCTGTATCACTCTTGTCGAATGGCTAGGACCAGCCTGGGCCTGGTCAGACTCCATGTCCGAGTGGTGGATCGAAGGATACACCATGACACTGCCCCAGATTCTGCCCTGGTCATTTCGTAAAAGGCGAGATGTCGTAAAGGACAACTTGAAATCCTCCAACGGTCTTGATTCTACAACTGCAAAATACGTTGGCGAGCTCGGACTTGAGGCCTTTACGACTACTAAGGGGACATCGTCACTGGCTGAAGCGCTACCCAAACCGGCTGTTTTCCACTTGGCCCGAGTTTATACCAACAAGAGGATCCTGAAAAGTTTTAAGGACCTTTTCGAGGTGACTGAACTTTTAGATGTATCCCCCCCAACCACACGCTGGTAACCCGATTGGTCTTGCTTCTCGCATTGTGTATTTTACACTGCCACCCCGCGCCCTGCGGTCAGCTCCATCGCTCAGGAGATTCACCCATCCGACATGGAGTTTGATGGTTGGTCGGTAGTGCTTTAGCACACAGACCAAGGGAGCGTCAGTCTCCAAGCATTCAGCAAGGCATTACTTGAGGTCAAGCCGAATCAAAAACCGACGCACCAATACTAACACCGAGCTTTCCCCTAGCTCGATGTCACCGGCGCTTGTGCATTTTCGGCCACGTATTCTGAGTCTATGACTCTGAGCAAGATTTTATATCTATCTGACTTCCGAGTCGGATCGCAACGTATCAACTGTGCCATCTACTTTGGTTTGCATTTTACTCCGGTTGCGCAGGATATGAACTGGCGTCAAATCGCAAGAACTTGTTCGGTCGCTCTGCTCCTATCAGCTCTTTGGCCAATCTCAGGGAGACAGAGGAATGGACGGCGACCTCTCAGCATGGCATAGACGGGGCTAGATCGAGTTGCAGTCTCACGACTTGAGACATCGATACCATGAGATCATGCCAAAATCCAAGCTGAGTAGTCTCTAATACACATGCACATGACGGCAAAGCGGCCATACCTACGCAATAGGGGCCAAGGAATCCATACAAGGCACGTATCACCACATCATATCTTATCCATGTGTGGCCACAGACGATGAACCTTTTTTTGACGGTTCGTCGAGCCTTCTTAGTTTACTGGGTCTCCGTTCAATCCTCCTATAGACTGACACTATTCAATCAGTTTACGGGCGAACGTTACTGTGCAGTAAGCCTCGGAGCGTTCTTCTTGGATGGTTTTACTCGACTGCAGCGTACATCAAGAGTTCTATTGGGTTCTGTTTACACTGACAGCTACAACTCTCCTATAGGAACCATATTCCGCTATTCACACAGCCGTTGGTCCCACCATCTTGCAGACTGGACATCCGCTCCAGAGCGCAATGAACAATTTATGGGGACATACGGCATTTCACAGAGAACAGGAGGTAGGTCTGGGGTAGTGCGGGAAAGATTTTTGCAGGCTCGTCAAACCCCCACCTGGCATCATTGATCACGGCTTACCCAACATCTGTATGCGATCCCGGCGAGACCTTTTTTCTTTTGGAATGCTGGCATGGTCTAAGTGTGATCCAATCCTTCCGAATGGCAATTCCGTGGAGAGTCCCTACCCCATGACGTTCGAGGCGGAAATGGTTGTACTTACGGTGTGTTATGAACAGTGACCCCAAAACCGTTGATTGACATGGTGCTTGGTACTAGTACCATTGTGTCTTGAACTGTGGTCGAGACCCGACCTGAAGACGCTCATGATTTGTCCCCTTCAACGTCATATTTCATGTCAGGGAAGATACTGCCGCCATATCCTCGCGCGCAGCGTTCCATACGCCACGGAAGTGACGATGGCGCGACTGGCAACCAAACTCGGGCCTATAGCGCAATCCTTGTATAAAGTGGCCTTGTAATATGCTCAAAGCCCTCAGTGTTACCACCCACCACATCCCCCTCAACACCAAGCATGGCTAAACTCGAAACTGGTCACTACAATATTGTTAACCTCGCCCAAGAGAGCGGTTCCATTGGCCGCTTTCCAATCGAAGATAAAAGCCTCCTGCCAAAGCGAATCGTCGTCATCCCCCAGAGCATCAAACCGTCTCGTGTAGGTATCGTGCTTGGGCAATATACGTTATTGACTAGTCTTGCTTACATTATTAATGAAGTGGATCGTCGAGGCTTTGCCCAACGGTCGCTATATCCTCAAGAACGGGGGTGCACCCACTGCTGAGACCGACAACCTCGTTTTTGCCTTCCTCAGGGACGAGAAGAAGGAAGAGTGGAAGATCACCTATCGCGAGAACCACGATGCCTACACGTGAGCCACATGTCCTCGAAGTGTACACCTTACTTGACCTTATTTGTTGCAGCATCGAGAAAGGGTCTGGAGAGAGTGGGTGGGTCATTCCGGACGTCAAGCCCGAGACGCAGGTAGGATCTGGACCATTAAAAATCTGACATAGATTCATGTGATGTTCACATAATAACCTGCTCAGGTGGCCGTTCATCCTCTCATCTCCACGAAGAGCATCCCACCTCAGTTCCCTCATACCGAGCTTTGGAAAATTATGCCGTTACTCGACGACTGATCCGAGTCAATGAATGGGAGTCTCAGTGGATAGTAGATACTATGCCGAGACGAGCAATGCGGTGCCTGAAATGGGAAACTAGCGGGCATGGGTAGTGTACGAGTGTATGTCGTTTGTGGATTGTATGAGTTTTCGTCGTATGTGAATATAACGCTCGTCGGAGGTCTTGTTTCGACGGCGTGCGGACAATCAGTGACTCTTGGAGGGGATGTGAGTGGCTGTCCTGTAGGCGCTACGGCTCACCGGGGGGTGGGCGCACGATACGGCGGCGAGGAGACTGGGTCGGTATCATTCACGGGGACACTCGCGAAATATTTCGTCGAAAAGATCTCACCAGATGGATATGGTGAAGGTTAGTGAGTCAAAGAATCCCGAACGCCTCGCCGTGTGCAATGATATGACACCCTGGTGATCTGTACGTGACTCTTCTTGAGTCTGTCCCCGTCACCTCCCTGGTGTCGGCATTGGTTTCGCTTACAGCTTTTTCGCTGTCGACCTTTTGGCCTCGTCGGAAGTACCATCCTCGCAGACGAGGGGGAGCAACCATATACTGCTTTTTCAAGGGCTCACCTACATGGCAAATGCCACCAAATTTTGAAGATGCACCGAAAATGCCCACACGGGTTTTTGCACAACTATCTCCGGAGCTGTTGGACGATTTGTAGGTTCAAATCAAGATACTGGAAATCAATCTCACCGAAGCACGCGCGATTCATGAAGAAACCCTATCGAAGATGTTCTCCAAACATTATGAAGGAACGACTGTCTTCCTTCTATGGGGTCTGTCTTAGGGAGACTATAAAGTATCACGTGCTATGACCGTATCAGTTGTGGTTGGACAGACGAGTTGTTTATCCTTGTTGAATTCCAAAGGTCGTGCTAAACAAAATCAAACAAACGCCTTCGGAATTAAATTTACCAAATTTATTATTTTTAACCCAAGCTACTGCACAGTCGCAGCGGCTTGATGAAGTCGTCGTCCAGCAAATTAATAACGCATCTATAGCGATTCCGAATAGCGGAGGTGGTATGTATAGTAATACACAAATAATATATACGTGCTTGTATGGAAAGGAGTCGAAGTAGGTAAGTAAATATAGACAGTGAATTTACAAGAATAAATGCGTGTGTGGACTAGATCGAGCGGCTGAGCCAGTGAGGGTGCGGATGTGCTATGGGTAGGAGAAATGCGACGAAACACAGACCACAGTCCACGAGGTGATGCATCCGTTCGGAGAGAGGCAGAGGACCCAAAGACGGGTACCTGTCGCTCACACCCACGAACCCCAACACACCAGCCCGCATTATCACCACCACCAGCGGATGAAGACATGAATAGACGTCTGCCTCTCCGTTTGTCCGCTCTCCGCTTAGATTTATACCAGGCTCTGATGTGAGTGTACCCACTCCTCGCTTCCACCCTCGTACGCACATCCCCTCCACTAATGGGTCCGCCGCGACAGCGAAGGCGAGAGCACCTCCCTGTGGTCGATGGCGAACAGCGATACATCCTTCGGTGGCGATGGTAAGGACGCATCTGCATCCATCAATGGTAGGACTGGCATCCTTATCCGCGGGGGCCCTCTGGATTGCTCGAAATCCAGGGGCGATGCCTGGGATAGCTCGAGAGGCGAGGGGGCTGGGAGCCCAGGCGAAGGCACCGCTTCGAGAATGAGCTTTTGAGCCACGGAAGCTGGCTTTACCACACTGTGAGTATTGGGGAAGCGTGTGTGGAAGGATGATACGGGCGCTCGGTGCTGGGAGGGAAACTTCGCGTGGAAAGGTGATATGGGTGGGAAGTAGGGGTTGTAGTTGGCGTGTTGTGCAGAGGGGTCGACGTCTGCGTCGACATCGAGGTTTAGGATAAAGTCGTCGTCTTGGTCATCGTCATGGTGCGTGTGATAGATGGTGGGCGACGGCGCAGGTGAGGGTGCGGGTGAGTCAGACGGGAGAGAAGGTGCGGGTGAGAGGGAGGCGGTCGTTAGTGAGGGGGTGGAGGATTCAGTGTCGGACGGGTAGGTCGTATCCAATGCATCTGAGGCGGGAGGACACAACATGGATGAGGACGTCGGGTGAATGACGGGCGTAGAAGGTGTGGATGGAGGAGGCGTTGAATTCGCAGATGTCTCGTCGAGGAGGGTGAGAAATTGGAATGTACGGCGTGGGGGAGGAAGATTCGAGCCTGACGGTGGTGAGAACGGCGTCGATGTTGTTGGGCGTGGGGGAGGCGGGGGAGGAGGTATGAACGCTGGAGGCTTATAAGCGTAGACTGGAGGAGTACTTGGAGGCGAGTGCGGGGAAGGTGACGTAGTGGGTGATGGTGTGGAGGGTGACGCGGAAATGGTTGTGGGGTTAAACGGTAAGAGCGGAATGGGCACGTGCTTGAGGAATACCGAGTGGGGCCGAGATGAGAGCGGGTCGTGTGGCTGCTCAGCGCGGGGAAGCGACCGCTGGATCTGCTTCAGCTCGAGAATGTCCCTGCAAGCGCGGGTATTAGCCTCAGCCACACGCAGCACGAGGTCACACGACTGGCACTCACTCGTAAGACAGGCGCTGTGCGACGTCGGCGGGGGTCCGATCCCACTCGTCTGCCTCGTATACCTCCTCCATACCAGACTCGCTGAACGCAACACGTTTCTTCAGCTCATAGGTGGTATCGCTCTCGATGGGCGTCGACGTCCCAGATTGGGACGGCGAGTTCTTCAGGCAGGATTTCATGCGGGGGAGGGAGGGTCTGCACGTCGGTGGGTCGTCGCAGGTGTAGTGCTCTAGTTCGTCACTGGCAGTGCTGGCAAAAGATGGTCCGCCGTCACGAGGACTCTCTGGTGGCTCTACCTGTTCGCACATGGGTGAAAAATAGAAGCTAGTCTTCTGTGTGGTGGTTAGGTGCTCAAATAGCCAGCAAAAATAGACTTGAGTTCAGGCTAGAAGACGAAGAACATGGGCTACTGGAATCAGAATCCGGAACTCTGTCGTACGATCGATGGAGGAGTGGATAACGATATGAAAGTGACTGTGATTTACGTTCAGCCATGAGGGCCACTGTCCTTTTTCTCGCTCACTCGGACGAGGACGGGAGTATCCAGGCGGATGATCCCGTCCAGTACTGCACCTGATCCGCGCCACAAACGCGGAGTCGCGTATTTCCGTCTCAGCCACCGAGCCAACACCGGGCCATGTATTAGCTTGCCAATGGCCATCTGGCCGCGAGGAACTCTGGGCAGGCCCCGAAGCCTTTCTACATCCACTCAAGCCACTGGAAACGAGCTGTCACGAGAGCTGGCTGCATCGGCCGAGGTGCAAAAAGTTTGGCATGGTTTCACAGGCCTGGACGCCGAAAGCCACCGCCACGGACGGAGCGACCACATTTTTTGGATAAAGCCTTTTAGCTGACTGTTTTTCGCACCAGATGCACTCTCTCCGACGCACGCCTGTTATTCGGTGTGTCGCTCGGATTCATCTAGCTCTCCCAGTTTGTGTTCATGAAGCATTGGCCATGTTAACAGCGATCATCTTCAGATGCAGTCGATCGGGATAACCTTCTCAGCTATATTTAACCAACAGCAGATCGGTATCGCGGTGTTGCGCAAGCGCCCATTCGTGCATTCAGTATTGTGCTCTGCTCGGTCAATTTGATTTTGCATCTAACTCGTACCCGAAATAGAGCTTTGAGACCTATCGCGCGCTCCCTCGAGTCCCATTATATCAATATCGATGATATCTCGTGTCGCGATGACGTGGAACTCGAGGCAGTAGCGTGTCTCCTGTAAACCCATTCGACTTTTCACGGGAGTGTTCCCCTCGGTCATTTTGGGCGGTATCCCCTTTTGCATCACAGTTCTTGGACACCGCCGGTACCCTTTTGAAAATTCTCGGCGTCGGGATAGGTGAGCGGTGAAAGTCTGTGGCAGGATAGCGTGTGGATGACTTGCTCGCTTGCTTTCCGAGACTGCCAGAGACCGCTTCCCAGCTCGTGGCAGCAACGGACCACATCCACGCACTCGCATCTCCTCGGCCGAGCGTTTATAACCGACATCCACGGCTCGGGCTGAGACGCCTATTACTCTGAGGATGTTACATTACACTTTTGGGCACCCACTTAACGCATATTCGTGTCCACGTTCGTACCCAAACCTTGCTGTAGCATACATCCGTTATATCAGGGCATGCATCGGCGCGCCACGCGCAAGGGAGTTCCAGACGGCACTCGAGATGGTACGCCATTACCCTATAATCCCTAACCCGTAAGTCTAGATCCTTCCGAGGTGCGGAGTCGAAATGCTGGTAAGAAACACGTATTAATGAATTACACCCTGAGGTGAACGCGACCCTCCCCAGCCTCTGCCCCACTGACCAATTCATTACTCACAGGTCGTTATAACCCATCAGCAGGAACCGAGACTCAAGGTATGTGCAGGCTTGGAGCCGTGTTAAGCACTCCTTGTGCGTGGTAACAGCCACTGCAGAACCTTGCTTAACATCATACCAAACTCAGAGTCCTTCGTCGGACTTATACAATCCTGCAGCTGACGCACGCTCTTGCCATTCCCCCACCACACCTGTAATTTATCCGTACTGGCCTCCTTAGTGTGGGGTCCAATCCACTCTGGACATTAGCACCGCCTCGGACCTCCTGTGCACCACTCGATTGAAGGCTCAGTGTCCCTACGAATTAGAGCGGCAGTGTCAGTCTTCCCTCCCCGAGAGGGGGCGGATGTGTGCAAGGCCACAAAAACCTGTCTTCGGTGTTACACTACCTGGCCACTTTCCTGTGGTCTGCTAGTGGACAGCCCGTTTCCGGCGGTGGCGTAGAGAGTGCGTATATAGGGTTTCTAGAACTCACTGTCATTTTCTCTTCCATGAATGGGTGTCGATGTCGCTCCTCTATCTGCGCGCTTCTCGATTGTGCTGATCTGATGCTCCACACAACGTGGGATTCCCGAGCGATGCTCAAGGTGCGCACGTTTGATGATTATGGATTCATATTAGGATCTATTGAATATTAGTTAATAGTAACACGTGGTATCTGCTACTGGAGACCAGGAGTCCGCCCTCGCCCTCGCTTCCTGAAAAAGGCTGTATACTGTATGCGGAACTGGGAATAAGCACCTACATCTTCAACTCGCTGCTTTCCGTGGTTCATTCTTCGTAGCTTAGCCCGAACAATCAACTTGAAGGTGGCTGTCTTCTTCAGCCCGCGCGAACTCAACGGTCACGAGCGATACAGAGGGTATCCTGACTTGATCTGCTTCCCACAGCTGGAGCTGCATTCGTATGACGAGCAAAGCGAGCGCGATAGCTTGCACGCTGTGAGGAAGAGAGGTAACAAGTTTTGCGTCAGCTTGACTAATACGCCTCCCTAGGTAACGCAGAGATGTACATGCCGAGTGCGTCACTGTAGTAGCCCTGCAAGCGCCGAAGTTGAGCGTGAGATGCATGACATCGATACCGTTTGCGTGGACTTACTGGGAGGAGAAACATGGAAAGTATAAGCACGAGTGCGAAACCTGGAAATTGGCTGTGAGACTTGCATCAGGAAACACCCAGGAGGGCCTTACTGCATGCGAAAGCAAAGTAGAAGAAGCCATGTTGGATGAGTACCTTGAGGGGCGGTCCTCGGGCGCTGCGGTAGTGCGCGAGGAGTCTGTAGACCGTCAAGAGCAGGACCTCTAAGCTCCAATGCACGCCGGCCTTAAGAGTCAGATTGTGCCCAGGGTCATTTGTGTTAGAGACCGCCCCACCTATCTCGAGCAACAATAGTAAAAAGTAACACACTACGAAGAATTGACTGAGCCCAGTCTCGTAGCAGCTGCCCCTGACGGTGGGCGGCGGCTTTACGACTGGCGAAGTACAAAGCAAACGGAAGCATGAGCGACGATCAGCCAGAACTTGGTTCATTGTGAGAACGTACACAGGCTGGCGATTAGCCCCTGGTATCTCGCTAGGACGACGACTCCGGGTATAGAATTTGCTTAAGGTCGTAGCAAGCGCGATCAGAAAGCTTGGACAGACCGAGACTCGGTGGAAGTTGGGCAGACCGTGGAGCTACATATGAGCACTATTACTATTAGCACTTGCTTGCTGCACCCCCACAGGGCATATGTCCGTAAGAGAAAGATCCCTGTGATATAGTGGTGTGAGCTACCGACGGTATACGTAGTGCAGCATACATACACTCGGAGCAGCCGAGGATGATGGCGATCAACCCTGCAGCACAACACCTCTTGGTCCTCAGTACTCGCCACGAACAGACAGATGGCTTACACATGGCGACTAGGAATAACACCGGGCAGGCCTACAGCGCAGTCGATGTAAGCCAGAGATCATGGAGATGAATAATGACATGTTACCTACCCGCATGTCGAGATCAGAAGAAAAGTTCACCTGAGAACTGCTCAGACAATATGAATCGAACGCATCCCGAGTTTTGGAGCTCACAGGGCCACTGGATAACTGAGAGTACGAAAGGCCCGTAACGGCATACAATGTACAGGCATTTGGAGACGGAGGGCTTTGCTCGTACGATATAGCCTACCTGTAGGCAGACGGGCAAGGGTTTTGTATGCCCAGTACAAACCATAACGCAGGCAATGACTCACCTCATTCTCGAGGTTAATGATATAGTCGAACACCTAACATCCTCTCGACTGAGTGATGATTCTGCGGAGCAAGAAAATATCGATACCGAAAGCGTTACAGCTGCAACCGATCAAGGAAGTGAGTTCTCGTGATTCTTTAGCAGCTGACGGCTGAGGATGATAATCACCAAGAACATGCTACGATGACGGAATGTCAACAGGTAAAACGCAGCGAACAACTAGCACTTGAAATCGACACTCGCGTCCAACTTCTGAAGGTTCACTGCGAGAGTTATATCAGCAGGATCGTACAATGGACTCATAGGCAACAAAATAGTCGAAGGTGTCCTTGGTCAGACCTCCGCGGTGTGACCCAGTCCTCTTGTATACTCAAGTAATTAGCGCGGGCGGTGATACATGGAGATTGAGCGTCGATCGAAGAACAATCCACACACAAGGCTTGAACTAATGGCAAATATGAGCGGGCCAATGAGCAGCGCCCTACTCGGAAAGTCTAGGATCACTGAACAGACGTACTGCCTTAGGCTTGAACTATTGAGTTTCGTCGTCGAGTCGCGAGTTTCGATGCAGAGTGGTGCATTAATAAGGTTAACAATTCATTAGCAGCCTATCACCTCACATGGTATTCTGCACGGGATTGAGCTAAGTAGCAGTGTCTACTCGGGGAATGCAGGATCATCGAGCACACGTACCGGCTTGGGCCATTGAACCTTGCCAACGAGTGCGTTAAGAGAAGGGATGCAGCGCAAGGTTACGAGCCATCCAGTCTCCCGTAGGCAGACCAAAGTTTCGAATGAAGATAGTCGTTCCTTGTCAACAATGCGAGCGATCCATTACAACCACCAGATAAGCTATTGCTGAAGATAACGACAATGCCTGGATTCCTTGGAAGTCCCATTGACTCTGAGCGGATCCTGCCATGAGTCACGCTGCTTGACACGAATATGTAAGGTATATACGACCAATAAAAGTAACAATCTTGACGAACTATATTATATCAGCCAATTGACATCTCGTGAACAGCGTTGTACGAACTTGATTACTGCACCATAAGCACCGGCGGGGCGGGTGCACAGCACAGACGAGATCGTCTGCATATGCCTAGGAGCTACGGTTCTTCCAGGACTGTAACAGGCCGGAACACCAGCGTCATTCCTGGTACTCCTGATGACAACAGTGATACGTCAGATACGTGGCGGCGGTCAGCTTTCCACAACGAAAGCTGCATCCGAGTGACGAGGAGCGCCTGTGCCAGGGCCTGGACACTTCAAACGGAGGAAAGTCAATGCGAGGGGGAAATTATATGCAATTGAAGCTTACACTCCGAATGCTTCGTCGTAATAGCTCTGGGGCCGGTAGCTCGGTAAGATGGAGCAACTCGGTCGAAACTTGAACGAGGTGACGTACCGGAAGAAACAAGATGAGGAGGATATTGGTGAGTGCAAACACTTTTCGAAATTGGAATCATTAGAATTCAACGGGATCCCAAAGACTCCACCTACACAATGCGATGACGTAGAAGAAGATACTATGTTGTATCAATATCTCCAGTAAACGACACATTTCCGAGCGATAGTGGACACGAGCCCGGTATATGGTGAAGAGGAATATCTCTGCAATAATCGTGAATGGTGCACAAGCATTTGAATCAAAGGAATTACCGGTCTCGAATACCAGCAACAAGAGATAAGGTAGCGAGGAGGACCAAGAGACTTCGGATTTGTAGCAGCTGCCGACAGCGGGTATAGGCGGCTCCGAAACTGATGAAGTGCCATCAGCAAAAGCTAGGCAGTCGGAACAAGCACAGCCGCACATAGGTCGTGAGCCGATGCCTGATATGTCCCCAACACAGCGACCACGGATACCAAGGTTACCTGGTGTCACATTTTGATCAGATGTGTGCGAAAAGCCTGTGAAAATATAACGCACGACGAGGCTAGAGAGCAGGACCACCAATATGCGCTTGTTACACCCCCAAAGAGCATGCGTCCGCAGAAGAAATACACCTACGAAAAGCAAGGTGAGTGATATGTCGCAGAGTAATGAGGAGGCCATACATTCGACAGCGCATAATGTAACCACATTCAACCCTGTAGATGTTATATACGAGTCGGCAGTTGCCTTGGACAATGGAACGAGTGCTCACACATGCGAATATGAAACATTGTTGAGCATGTCTGTGAGCGACATTGACGGGTATGAGTGTGAATAACGATACAGTGACAGCTAATTCAGTTGCCTTTATCCCTAGTCCGGAAGCGAGGGTTACTAGAGAGTGGTCAGCAACTAGGAAAGGACAACCGGATTTCTCACTCACTCGGCCACTGAAAACCCAAGAAGATAAAGGGTGCGTAACGGCACACCAGGTATGTGCATTTAGAAACAGACAGCTTTGTGCCGAAAACATAGGCGACCTATGCACGATAGCAATAATTGTTTGTTTCGTGAGTAAGATACGGTGAATTAGATCTTGATGCTTACTTCGTGGTCGAGGTTTATAATATAGTCATATGTCTAGATCCTCTGGAGTTAGCTGCGGCTTTCAGCAATGAGAAGCGACCGCACCAAAAGCGTCAAGAAGGAAACTACGTCACGTGACATGCTGTGAGTTCTGGGACAAAGAATTAGAAAACGCCCTGGCATACCGAGCAGACACTTCCACGACGATCAGCGCAATGTAACAGTCCAAAGTAGATAGACTCACGTCTAAACCTCGAAGTTGTTGTCCGATCGCGATGTCGGTGGGGCTGTATAGGACACTCATCGACTGTGGTGGCGAGTAATTGAACTCTCGTGTGGCTCCTAATCGCCTTATAAGATAGAACTCATGGCGTTTGTGTGATACAAACCTGCGCAAGGTGTAACGGCATCCATGTCCGCAATAAAGCGGTTCCCCACCTTAAAGTCGTAGGGCTGGACACTTGAGATGGGAATCAGCTTGTCGGCTATTCGCAACGCAAACGGTGCCGAGGGCGTCATGCACCAACGTCCAAGAGTATGAAATCCCTTGACCACGGGTACATGCTGAACCCTCGGGGCAGTGGCCTCGATGCCTATTACAGCTCTGAGCAGGGCCGATGGTGTAGCCGTACATATTGTGTGTCGTGAGCCAAACCTTTCCGAGTTGCAAATTCAAGAGCTTCGCCGGGGAAGGCGGAGAGAATCGCAGGGGGGCTTTTTCTGAGGGCAAGCAGCTCTGCTTCCAACTGAACAGTGACGACGGGCGTTCGACCGACAAAAGCATAACGATCCGCATCAGACACACTATTCAGTGAAATTATGTCACCATTGTGAAAAAAGCGATCGACAACACATAAATTTCCAGCCGCTATATGTCGTGTACGTCAGCTTCAGTTTCTCTCGGTGATGCTTTTGGAAGAGCTTGATTACCATTAGTTATGGAACCGTGGGGTGCACGGGACGCATGACACGCAACCTACTGCTAAGTCATGGATCGCCTATCCCCACAGTAGGCGGCAACAGCTCCACGAACTCTAACCTCGATGTCAAAACTGAGACGGCAGTCGCGCGGCCTTGGTCAGCTTTCCATAGAGAGAGCTGCATGCGAGTGGCGAGAAGAGCTTGTGCTAACGTCTGGAGACTTCAAGCCAGGGTAATTTTGAGTGACATGCGTATAGCGTGCGAGAAGTTGCAACGTACACCCCGAATACACTGCTGTAATAGCTCTGTGGTCAACGATTTGGTAAGCGGATCGGTTCCGCCAGCATCTGTACAAAGTTACGCACCGGAAGGAGGAAGATAACGAGGATGTTGGTCACTGAAAATACTTCACTCTATATTAGTATAATTTAGTCTGGGACTGAGTATACCCCACCCACACAACGAAAAAACAAAGTAAAGAACACCATGTTTTGCTAGTATTTTGAGGAGTGAACCTCTCGCATGGCGACAGTGGACGTGTACTCGATATATGGTGAAGAGAAATATCTCTGCAAATTGTGTGAGTGGAGCCGAAAGCCATCAATTGCAAAAGACTCACCAGTCTCAAACACAAGTAACAGGAGGTAGCACACAAAGAAGGCATATTCAAGCCCTTGCTGGTAGCAGCTGCTGATGAAAGGTATAGGTGGTTGCGAAACTGGTGAAGTGTCATCATTGTCCAGAAACTTGGCATAAATACAAAGATCACACATAGATCAAAGATTGATGATTGATACACTGCCAGAACAGTGATCACGGGTATCACTGCCGCCTAGCATGGCATTACAGTCAAAGACGATAAATCTCTAAAAATTCGAACTTACCGCAAGGCTGGATAGTAACACGATCAACACTCGCTTGCTACACGACCAAAGAGCGTATGTTCGCAAAAGAAATATGCCTGTGAACTCCCGATCAGGAATGTTCTGCAACGCGATCACGATACCCTACATTCCACACAGGATAGTATGATCAGCGTCAACCCTATCAAAATACCAAATTAGTAGTCACTCTCGCACCGATCAGCATTCACTGACATGTGGTAATTTGGAATAGTGTTGAGCAAGCCTGTCAACGACATTGGTGAACATCGAAATGTGCAATGACGGGCCGTGCAAATTACATTCATGTCGATGTTGGAAGCAAGGCTTACTGGTCAGAAGTCAGAAACTTCACCTCGAGCACGCATCGTGCCAACTCACGTGGCCACTGGACACCGGAGAGCACAAGGGGCACATAACGGCACACCAAGTATATGCACTTGGAGATGGACAGCTTCGCATTGAAAAGGTAGGCGACCTGTGTGTCGTGTGTGAGGTGTATTTGGGTGCGGACGGGTTCGAACTACTCACTTCGTGTTCAAGGTTTATGATATAATCAAATGCCTGGAGGTTTCAGAGTCAGGCCCAGGTTTGGCCCAGGTAAACATGGGCGTACCAAGAGTGTAACGAAAGAGACTATGCACGTAACATGCTACGCTGTGAGATGTGGGTTTAAATGAAGACAAGAAGTCCGCTTACCTAGTAGATACTTCACGGCAATCAGTGCGACCGAAACTTCTCCAAGAAACAGGGCTCACATTCAAAACTTGAAGATTTTGTCCGACCGCGACATCGGCGGGGTCGTATAGGACACTCATAAGCACTTGCAGAAAGCTGCTCACTGAGCTCCCGCAGTACGGCGCCCATTGCTCTTATAGGATAGAGCTTTCGGTTACGTTGGTACGGCGCCTACGAGCACAGGATGAATGGTGCATGTTCACTGCATTACCAATAACATGAGCGCACACACCTACTCCTCACGTCACGACTTTCTATCAACCGGCTTTTCGCACAGGACGCCAGATTATGAGCAAAAGCAATTTGCTCCCGGGTCACGGCGCCCATGAAAAAAGTAACAAACAGTTGAACTTGCAATCACAGAAGTCGGCATTCTCAACAGTTCTCAACTTCTCACGGTCGGAAAGCACTTCAATTTAGGACGCATCATGAATGCGTGGCCGGCTTCAATGATCAATATTGATTGTTCCATTCCTGCAGCGGCTGTCCTGATAGTCAATCGTTGGGCGTCAGAGACCGACTATTTGTCGGGTCGCGTTTGTGCTTCCCTTGCAGACTGGAGTTTATCCTCGGTAGTTACCTGTCGCGTGGACCTTGGTTTTCGAAGGACTGGTTGCCCCTGCTACTAGATCTGTCGGCCCGTCTCTTCTCAGGCTGTCCCCGTTGGTGGCATGCTCAGATCTACATACTCAGTCCCCCTCGGATCCAGCGCGCCTCATGTTAGATGCTGCCTTCCTATGCTTTCCGTGGGTTTTCTCTCGCCGAAGAATGGACAGCCCTTCTGGACCTACATTCTGCTTTTACATCGTCAGACACACAAGTTTCAAACGCTCCGTGACTCTCGGTTTTCACCCACCTGCCTTCATCACGACGCGGAACATCAAACGAGTCTAAATCTTGATGGTATGATGCCACGTTCGCGTCTCGCCTGTCGTTGACCGCACTGCCCCATGTCTCATGTCCGTCAACCATCATATTCTTTCGTCCCACTGGGGCTGGGTGGTCCCTTTTTATAACTCTGATCCCTTGGAGATCTTTAAGGAGGCTGGCCTTCAAATCACTTCCCGCTCCACCTCATTATGAACTCGACCAACTCGACGCTCTCGGAGATCAGCTTGCTCGAGTCGAACCTAATAGCAATTAATGGAGCGCGCTATCTAGAGCTCGCAAGTCTTACTGTTCTAATATATGACCACATAATCACGCTTTGCGAAGAGGTCAGTGGCCATTCATTCGAGTAATTTTTCTGGGCATACGACACTACATAATGAAAGATCGATTTTTTCTGGAGCGGAAAATGGACGCTTTCTCGGATTCTCTTTTTCTTGGTGAGTGATATGCATATCTATGGTACTTACATGTTCTTACACCTACGGTCAGAATCGCTATCTGCCGTTAATTGCCATGATGTATGCATCTCTTTCCTGCACTCACGTGTTAGGCAGCGGTATCACTTACCCGAGTGTTCAAGACCAGTCACAATCAGTAAGTATTCACCTGCAAATGACTCTGTCCATCTGCTCATTGACATCCAGATTTCGTTGCTCCCGGGCTATCTCTCAACGTTCGTGTCCCTCCGCGACCCCCTATGCCAAAGCTATACTGATACGGTCATTCCACTGCCTCCCGTTTCATCTCGTAGTTGTGACTTTACCCGCTCCGCCTATGTGCTCTAGCGATGTCATTTACTTTGCTCTCCATTTCTAGTTGCGACCGCTCCATCCGGGCCGGTTTTATGATATCCCTCTCAGCGATATGCATTAACCAAGGTGCGTGCGCTCGGTTGTTACTCAATCCCGCTGATTTGTTTCCTCCTCAGGGATTCTGGTACTTCGCGTCTGGCACATGTTCTCCCACAGTGTGTTAGCGCGGTTGATTGCAATAGTCAGCTACGTCGCCTGTTCCGCCACCTCCCTGATCACGTTGGGGGTCTCCTTTGGCGATCTACGCTCTCAAGCGCTCAACGTCCCAGGGATATCACTCATTGGATGTACTGCGCCGCCGCCATCTGATATCTGGAAGATCTTTATCCCCAGTATTGCCATCCACACGATTTTGTATTTGTTTACGGCTGCAAGAGCTCTGGATGGCTCTGGTAGGTTCACCAAACGCCCACTAGTGCTACGTCTCCTTCGAGAGTACGTCTCTTTACTCTTAAATCTTCTATAGCAATTGCTCATGATACCACATTTGCGTTCCTTACAGCGGAGGTTCCATATACTTCATTGCAATGGGTATGCAGGGCCGTTCCCCTGCGACCTGCCTTTTGAGCTGATGATCGCACAACTCAAGTGTCCGTATGCTCCTCAGCTATCGGAGCCAGAATGACAGGGTTCCCGATGGTACGTCTTCGCATCAATCACTGCATACGGCCTATGCTCAACCCAGCCTTTTAGATCAACTTTCCTGCAACGTACTCGAAGTAAGTCTTCTCCCTGACCTCCCTGGCACCCTCTCATCTCTTGGCAATCCCCTTATACTTAACCTACCCGCTGGTCTACCTCAATCCCAATTGACTCGGAATTCAGCCTCACGCTTGTGATCAACTCCATCGCTGTCTCACGCCTCATGTTCAGTGTTCGATCACTGGCCGGTAAACTTGGAACAGACGTACGGTGCTTGCTCAACCCTGCTGAGCTGAGCCGGGTTAACTGGCGCGTCGCTGCCGGGGGTGACATTGTGGTTGAGATGGATACATACGAGCCTCCCATGACCAAAAATGTACCGGTTGTATAGCTCTCGCTCACCCAGTTGTATAACCAGTTCTGTTTCATGGGCAGAAGCCTTCCAAGGCTGGATTTACGCATTGGTGACGGTCTGTGTCGCAGATTGTCGAGCCCCAGTGCACTTCAACAGGGGACAGAGACATAGCCTTGGAGCATACGCCCCGAAAGACTCCGTTGGTCCTGTACGAATGTGCTCGAATCGCGATATCTTGCAAGCACCACCGCTGTCTCGGTTGCCAAGAGTGAAGACCGCTCAACAAACCTCTCCGGTAAAACATCGCGTCGGTTCCTCGGAACATCTTGTAACCCGAGCCCGGCTTGGTTTACTCTTATCTATCAATCGCTCTCTCAGCCGTGAGTGTGGACTGTAAGAAACACTGTAGAGGCTGGCGGGTGAACGCCACCTGTAAGTAACCCAGAAAATGTGTGATGCTACAATCTGGCCATGCTTATGAGCCAGTGAGTGGGTTGGCTACTTGGTGAAAGCATAGAGTAATGAATCGTCCAAATATCGCACTTCTTACAGCTGTTATTAAAACTTGGCCATGTTTATGAGCCAGTGAGTGGGTTGGCTACTCCGTGAAAACATGGAGTAATGAATCATCCAAATGTCATTTCTTACAGCTGTTGTTTAATTTACACTGTATAGTATCTCGTGGCTAACCACCCACCCACCCTTCAAAGCGGCGAGACCGTCGCCTTAGACCCGAATGAACTTCCACAGTTCATTGGCAGGGAAATAGGGAGGATCACTAGGTGCGAATACGAGAGGACGGATTTCAATCTGGGTCCAGGGGGGACGAGCAATGAACTACCGCTGCCTCAGGACATAAGTAGGATTATTGTATTACTGACCTGTGCGCATGGTACAGTCGGTACGGAAACCCAGCCAGTTCCGTCCACTCTCTGGATTCTAGAGTGTCATGTTAGGAGACGTAAAGACGTGGTTTCCACGAGGCTAACGTGTAAGCGTCGTGATATTTGTGGTAGGCAATTATCCACTCTTCGCCATCGCCATCCATGAGGAGCGCCCAGAGTCGGCCATTGCGTTCATTAAGGCCAGCTCCACCAATCTTCAATCGAATGCTACCGCTTGGCAGCACTTGGAGATCCCACTGGGTGACATGTTAGACAGCAACGGGTGATACGCTGTTACCGCAGTACTGCACTCACTACAGGAGCCTCGACTCCGTACGGGAGGCCGAAAACCTTTTTCGGAGCGAACGACCCGTCTTCGTCTCGTCCGATAAAGTTTCCTTGACCAGCGAGAGCAGTCGACTTGATGATGTAGGACCCAGAGCTGAGTTGAGCCATGGTAGCGGTGGGATGAAGAACGCTGGTATCGCAGGATGTGCCAGAGCCTTTTAAGTCCACTACAATCAATTGGAATACAGGGCTTTAGGCCTTGGGGAACCGGCTGGGAAGAGAGCTACTTCGTGTGTGGAATAACGCTGCGGAGGCGCAACACGGGTCCAGGCGCTTCGTTTGTCGTGCGGGCTCATAACCCATTTACCACTGTATCTATGGCCGTATCTGCATTATTTCTGGATTAGCTGTTATCATTGGAGAACAGGTGGGCAGCTTTGTATATATGCATTGAGCTAAGAAGGTTCGCCTGACAGCTGTGCGTCACTCTCTGAACCTCGTGATCTTGAGTCCTGGATTGGGTGCCAGACATGCGAGAAAAGCGGGTCCGTATGAGAGCAACGTTAGCAAGAACCACAGTATTATATGGAAAGACCGTATTAGCGTGGTAAAATCGTTCATACGATGACTTTGAACGCACAGCGGTACGAATGTGAGCAGGACATCAAGGCCGTAGCCAAAGAGAGCAGTGATACAGCACGAGCGTCAAGCGCTACTCAAGCGTTTCATCCAATTCGGTAGTGCCCATTAGGAGACCCTCGGAGCCCGCCGACAAGGTCCCAACGAAGGACCATGACAGATATTCCAGAAGAAAAGGAAGTTGCGCCTTTTTAATTTTATTTCCGTTATTGAGAAGTCCTGAAGTATCGGCCACGAACATCAAGGGTTACTCCATGGCAGTCGCACAAGGGATAAACACAATAACTGCTTCAAAATATGCATGACCTACCTGTAATTAGCACGGGTATGGTAATGAACTAGCCTGACCGACTTACCGAGTCGCCCCATCGAGACAGACGTAAAGCCCAGGGCCAGAATTTCACTAGTCTGCAGTAGGCAGACCATATGGAAGTAAGACAGCTATTCCAAGAATTTCAATGGGAAGCACTATTCCGTATACTGGAGTTTCTGGACCTGGATTCATAATAAAAGCAGCCACGCTACCCAATTTCAAGAGCTCGAGCCTTAGATCATGAGCTACTCACCAGTCGATGAGCAAAATCCAGCGGTGGCCAAGTTCCCAGGTCGCGCAGTGTCGGTATGCATATTTTCGTAAACTATGTATCATGATATAAGTTCAAGTATCAGCTTCGTGAGTCTCCAGCCGTACCTCCTCAAAAATATTGTATTGATCAAGTTCCTCTCGATTTCTCTCAAAATATTCCGGGGGATTCAAACCTGACGAATGAACTTCCATAGTTCACTGGCCGGAAAGTAAGGAGGGTCACTAGGTGCGTATACGAGAGGTTGGATTTTTATCTGGAGACAAAGATGAACCGCAGTTACTTCTGTACGTGAGCTGGTTATAGATCGCTGACCTGTGAGCACGGAAATGTTGGTGCCGAAACCCAGCCAGTTGCATCCGCCCTCTGGATTCTAAAACAGGACTTGAGCTGATGCCGAGCGACGACTCTGCCTAAAAAGCTAACGTATACGCATTGTGATACTCGCGGTACGTGATTGCCCACTCCTCGCCATCGCCGTTCATGAGGGATGCCCAGAGTCTGCCGTCCTGCTCGCTGAGACTCGCTCCACCAATTTTCAGCTGAACGCGGCCGCTTGGCAGTACAAGGAGATCCCACTAGGCGACGTAACATTAGGAAACGACGGACGATCCTGTGGGGATCTCCTTCACTCACAATTGGAGCCTCCACGCCGTAAGGGAGGCCAAAAACTTTCTTTGGGGCGAGCGATCCATCGTTATCTCGTCCGATGAAATTTCCTTGGCCAGACAGAGCAGTTGACTTGATGATGTAGGAACCAGAGCAGAATTGAGCCATAAGAAAAATGTCGAAACCGCGGTACGTGGAGCTTTTTAAACCCACCTCAATTCTATTGGAAATGTGGGGCTCTTAGAAGCCAAAGGAGCTACTTTGTGTGTGGTGACGCTGAGGGCCCATCACGCGGCGGAAGGCCTGTCCTTTCGTGTGGCCCTGAAATGCACTAGCCTTATAATATGTAACTGAAGCAGTTCGTGGGTTGGTGTCCACGAATAGGAAGACCGACAGAAAGGCACCTTCATAAGTAATACCGCGGAACACTTTCGGCAGTGATTCGATGGTCGTGTATTTGCAACGTTGGCAGAGCCCGCGACTGGGTACAGACGTGCACGTGTCAGTGTGTCAGCAACCATTGGCGCTGGTCGAATTCACTAGTATGCACTGGGCCTTACTACATAGTAGAAGCTGGTTGGAGAGGTACAAATCATAAGCCCGCTCAAGTTGAATCCGGTCACGGCAGTTGATATTTTGCTGCACATTACGTGAGATCCCACGTGCACCCAAGCACGTGGTCTAGTTTTTCCATCTGTAATAAGAAAACGTAGATCAGTATATGTAGGGGACAAAAACGCGGGTGGGCAACCTACATCTTGACAACTCGGTCCCGCCCCCCGCTGACGACTTTATCTGCAACAAAGTCCACACAGTACACCTCATCCGTGTGTCCCGGCAAGTCAGACTTCAGCTTATATGTTTTGAGGTCCCAGATCTACTGACGAGAACATATGTTCAATCCGAGGGAGTGACTGTCAACACCGATGAAAGAAAACTTCACCTTAACAGTTGCATCTTTGCTCGCGCTCACCACCATCCGAGAATCAGCGCTCCAAGCAAGCCGGTACACAGCCCCAACGTGCCCCCGCAGCGTCGCTATAAATTTGCCCATCTTGCCTTCGGCTAGAATCGGCGAAAAATGAGAAACCAGGGAAAGAAGTCCACTTGCCAACCCAGTAAAAGATACTGACCAACACTTCCAGAGCAATCCCACAGGCGTACCGCGCTGTCCCACCCAGCTGAGGCGGCCCGGCGACCATCTGGGGAGAATGCAACGTGCGATACCTGCCGTTGATGTCCGGTAAGGCGTGCAAGAGGCTTTGTCTTACCGCCCGACTCTAGTGTTTGTGAATAATTTGATTTTTCCGAGCCCAAGTCAGCATCGTATCCTTAGAGCCGTGTCGTGGAGACCTACCAGATTTGGACGAAGGAAACGAAGGAAACAGGGACCAGAGGAAGAGTGTGTGATCATCTGATCCTGATATAAGCAATTCCGGTGTGTGCGAGACGAGCTTGTTATACCGCTCGAGGGCAAGGGCTTGAGCTGGTGGACAAGAGTATTTAACAAAATGCACTTATAGAGATAAAGTGCAACGGACCTTCCTCATCCGATGCTGGCCTCTTAGCTGTATGGTCGAATGGTCCAGTCCGCAAGACAAAATCAGTATTCAAGGCGAGTGTGGTAACCCAATGAGCATGATCTTTGAGGATGTGCAACGACTTTCCCTGTTCCCATACGGCCCCGTAAACATTACTATTCAACATGCAGACGTAATGCGCACTGACCCCGTTAGCATCCCATATTCTTACGGTTCTATCGCTGCTGGCAGTGTAGAGCACTCCGCGTCCGCCGAGACCACCTCCACCCCATTTCACGACATTTACACTGGCAGTGTGTCCCCCTAATGTATACTCAAGCCGTCGGGTGGTAGTCGACCAAACCCGAACCGTGCCATCTTTTGAGGAGGACGCAAGGCGTGGAGCGGCCGCGTTACTAGAGCGTGATGGCGTTCGTAGGGTTCGAAAACATGAATGATGGGATCTACATACATATGTGCAGGCTCCCATGCGAGGGCAGTAATCCACTTCGCATGGCCCTTCAGCGCGTCACCTATCGGCTTGCCTGTTTTGGGGTCCCAGAGTCGGACATGTCCATCGTGTCCGCCACTTGCCAATTTCCTTTCTAGCGGATCCCACTCGACACAAAGAACCCAGCCCGTGTGCCCAGCGAGCGTATGTGATGGTGTTTCAGTGTTAAGGTCCCAGAGACGGACATGAGTGTCGCCAGAACCAGTCGCAAGAAATACGCCGGTTGGGGAGAACGAGGCGCACAGTATGGGTGAGGAATGCCCTACACGGCACGCGGTTAATAGTGAACGGTCAATCAAACAGATGATCTCCCAGCAGGAGACGGCCATACCCACCAGAGAGGGTGCTGGAGCATCGGGTTGCAGGACGGACCTTGAATACAGACTGTGGTGAGCAATGTACGACAAGGACGTCTTCCTCAGTGAAGGCGTTCGATGGGTGTCCCAGGATGTCTGCCTCGATAGACTTTGAGATAACGATTCGTGTTGGGGCATCCGGCTTTGTTGCGTCTTCAGGTACGGCAACATGGAATGAAAACGGGATATGGTCGTCATCGTCCTAGCAGCCATGCCTCTGTTTACCGCCATACGGTTTAGTTGCAGAAGGCGCACCTTCGTAGCTAGCCTGTTCACAAGGGCCTCTAAACTGTCCCTTGCTACATTCGCAGGCAGGTTAACTGCTGGAGCCATTGGTGTTCCATCGTGCTCGTTGACGAACTGAACGACAACATTGGGTGATGGCTTCGGCTCTTCTGGTGTAGGCTCCGGAATTCCATGGTATAGTTTAGCACGTTTGGGAGGAGGTAGTAGCGTCGCCATTTTCCAGACCGAAATCGATGCGCCTTGGCCGGGGGGATGGCAAAAGAAAATTAGGTTTTATTTCCGTGAGACATACTTTCCTCTTTTGATTGGAGATGCCATCGGCTTGCCGAGTCATAGTAAGGTCTGCATACTCCAGGCTCATATTCAGACTTCAACTGGTTGGGTTACCCAACAGTCGATGATCTAATTCTCGACCCATGCGCCGTAGGATCTATCTATGAAGTCATCTGCATTTTACTGACCGGGTGCCCCGTTGGCTTCGAACTGGGACGGGTGAGTCACTGTTTCGCAGCTCGGCACAATCCAGGCCATTGCTCGGATTTAAAGGCTGCACTTAGCTGCTTCTCGAAATTGCCCCTCTTGAGGTTCAGTCCACCGCTGATTCACCGCACCGGTGGGCTTCGACAACAAGACAACAATATCCCAGGTGGAAGCACAACTAGTGACAACACATGCAACACCCTTACTTTGGCCAAAGAGGATTTTATCTGAAGAACACTCCGCTCTTGCCTGCTGGCCGATAAATCTTCCGTCGTGGGCCTATTCACCGGACTACTTAATCCCAGGTCAATATAATTTTCGGACATTAACGTGGCCACACTCTTCACATGGCTCGGTCAACAAAAAGAAAGGCGGTCTGAAAAAAAAAACCGAGTACTGTATTCTCACGGAACAGGCTTACAACTGAGGGACCCTGATTCGTGGGTCGCGCACACTTATCTGATTATAGACTTTCAGCGATCCGGTTTGTTTGACCAGCCTTCTCGAAAGGGATTACTCCGCAGAATCACCTTGCCGATCTTTGCCCTCCTTTGTTCCGTCCATTCAGCAGGACAGAGCGCCAGAAATATCAGGTAGTGCTTCCAACTATAAATCTCATCATGAAACTCTCGATCTAATCAGGTGCTTTCGTTCAGATCGATAACACAACTATGGGTCTCCTCCTCCTGTTCGAGCACTTTGCTATCGCGGATGTTTCCCGGAGTAATGGACGAAAATCAGAGGTTAGGTCATTGGGAAGAATGACATCTCAGTTGAAACTTGAAAGTCTTGGCGCTGAGGAGCCCGCCAGGCAAAATGGACGCTCGTCTGACAGTTCTTCTGATCGCCCTTCCCGTTCCCTTCGGTCGCTGATCAGCCACTCGAGCCAGCGGCAAGCAGTAGCGGAAACAATGCGGCAACTGAAGATGTACACTTGTCGCCTCGCGCCTCGACTTCCCACACAACCATCGCTTCTTTTATGACGGAATGTTGCACTTTCCCCTTGCGTAACTTAGAGCGAGTTGGGGTGTCAACCCTACTGAATTGTAGAGTATGCGAGGGTGCGGCTTCGTTTAAACGGGAAAGGTGTGTCGTTACCTGTACTCCGATGCCGCACCGATAACCGGTGACTGCATTTTTCGTTATCGATTGCGTGGGTCATGATAATGATGCAGACGGGAGCATACCATCGCGATCACCGGGTGTCGCACGAGATGAATGTGTGACGCTCCCCTTCGCTCCGTGCTTGCGAGTGGGTCAAAGGTGTTCGGACCATGGTCAATGCTTTAGCATTCACTGATAACATGTCCACCTAGGAGCCGCTCGCCTCAATTACAAGTGTTGCTTGTCAACCGCTGACGGTATTCGATGTATTCGACGCTGGTTAGGCGATTCGGAGGTAAAAATGTCAATAATGGGTTGGATTCCTATCCAGTCCTGGAACTCTCGTCACAGCTCCGGGACACCTAGGCGGCATTCTTTCCCGGGAACACCCTTCTTCGTCCCCAAGCTTACCATCGCATTAGGCCCCTTGACAGAATTTCGTGGGCTTGATCCCGCGCTGCACGTTCCATTCTCGTGTCATCGACAGCGATAACATTTCTCTTGCGCTCAAACTGTGGTCGCTAGCGCGCTGGAACAATCCACACGATACCTGGTAACGGGGAGGGACGCCAGCTGCTACCGTTGTCTCACAGGCCTCGAGCCTCAACCAATGCGGCAACTCAAGCGTTGGGATCACAACCTGTGGTGCGTCACTGCAGAATGCCGTCAAAGCTCCTACGCAACTGGTCACAGGATCGTTTCGTCTTGGTATATACCCCTCGGCAAGGCCACGCATCACAAAACCTCCAGAGCGAGCCAATCAGAAGCGACCTCGCTGCGGGACGAGGACAGACAAACTGCAATGACACTCCAACGACACCCAGAAGCTGCTTTTCAACCGATAGGTCATCATTTACTCCATCGGTCTCCGACATGCGGCGTCTTGCACTGGCTTCCCTTTATCTCGGTGCATATCGGTGTCTCATCAAAATTCCGATGCTCACATTATGTACCGACCATTGGCACGAAAAACCCACGACTTGTCAAAATGAACGAAGGCATTCCATCCACTAGCACAATGATCCGTGAGAGCATATCACGGCAAAGCTTCACCTGCCGAGCTGTCCAACTCTGTCTGCAGGCTGTAGCTCCGTTCCCCACAAGAGTAACGAGACAGAACGTTACATACGCTTTACGAGGTATGGATGCACATGCTGTACATGTTGTAGAATATTAGGTAGTGATCGATCGATCACTTCAGTGTCGTCGCCTAATACTGAGCGCTTCAAGTTTCAAGTCTGACTTTTGAATGCCATTGATGGAGGGGTCACATTGTGTCCAGCGAAGATACAAGTCGGTCCTGTGGCGGTCACTAGCGACCGTGATCACAGCGTGCGTGATCCCATCCATCGATGGACCCTTGCGCTCGTGAACCAGCTAGCTCGATTGAGCACGATTGGTTCTCAGGCGCACTCCTCATCAATAGGTCCCGCCAGCAATGAAAGGGGAACGTGGAGCGACTTCCCTGCAACCATCTTTATCAGATAAACATTCTTTCTCTTGGCAAGAGAACCCAGAGAGACGAGCTGTGGACGTGGGTAGTACATACTGACGTGGAGACGCTTTCAAATTTCGCAAAACCGGCGCCTGGGATAAATCTTGTTTCTTTTGTCTACCTTGGCTCAGCAAGGCGTTTGTTCAGCAGCCTGAGGCTACCTGACTAGCGTCCGGTAATATCGCGTGTACGACCAATGGCTGCACAAGGAAACGGAAGATTACCACCGAGTGAATGTATAGGAAGTCAAAACATGATCTGAGGCTTATCCCTGTATATATCTACTGTAGCAATAAGTACTACTTTGGTAGTCTAGCAATCCGAGGGACGCAGTAGTTGAAGGGCTCTGCATGTCGCAGGGGGTGAACGAGATATATTGCTTGTCGGGACAGAAAAAACAAGGGTCGCGAAATGGAAGGTTTCGATATCACTGTGGTGCAGTCGCCAAAGCAAATGAGGACATATCGAGCTTGTCTGATTGAGAAAGATGCATCTCTAAGAAGCCATCAAGTAAGGGGCAGGGCTTTGGGATGGTCCGCAAGTCTCTCATGCTATCCGACGCCCAAACAGAAAGTGATAGACATGACGTTTATGGGCGAATAGACACCCAGGAACCTAGGCGAAACGAAGTGCATCAAGTGAGCCTTGTCCAGAAACTTTCAGACAGTTGTCTTGGCAAGCCCAGCGCGGGACATGGGAAAAGGACAACGGACGTGTGTGCGTTAACTTCGCGATGTGGCTCAGATACAGCTGCCAGGCAACAGTACTTGGTTACTTTGGGGCACAAGGAGGCAATCCCGTCGTTCGGTCCAGCTGAAAGCACTTAAGGGGCCCAACTTGGCCCCTCTCTGGTCAAAATCCTTGAATAGACTGATCCATACTGACCGGAAAGCGAAAGAACTGGCCAAAAGAAGCAGCTACCCCGCAAATGCTTGTGTGACGTGAGAATATGAATGATCACCAGTGACAACTGCACCCAGCCCCACCCAGACCAAGCTCCGTTGAGTGGCCGTCAAAGGAAGTGCGACGTAACGGCGAAAAAACTGGCTTGGGAGATATGGGAGACATAATGGTCGACTGGCTGGCGCGTCGTGTGATTGGTGGACACGGACATGTGCCGACAAGATGAATTGTCGGGAAGACAGCAAAGCAAATGATGCAAGTCAGTGTGGCTGGTAGGTATTCTCTGGCAAGAATGGTCCCGTGCCTGAGTGTGCAGCAGTGCGCAAGGTTGCTGGAGATATCTTGCTAGTACAGCAAGGAGACAATGCGGCCCATCTGAAGGGGCGGGATGTGGGCAGCTGGTAACCAATAGCGCGCGGTCAACTACATTCAGTATACAGTCGGCCAGCAATAGCAGGCCCCAGGATTAGCATAGACAGTAGAACAAGGCACCCAGCAGGTACTCAGGTGTAACTCGGAGTCAGGATAGAGCTTGAGAAGTAGCTCCTCAAAGATAAATATAATATAGCATAATCCAGACTAGGGTTAGGGTGATTAGGTAAGCGAAAAGTTGGTTGCCTTGTCGTTGCAGGGAATGTTGTTCAAGCCAAATTGTTCGCTGAGCCCAACAGTGAGCTTGTACCATTGAAATGCCTATCAAGCATCTTGAAAGTAAGCTTTTGTGCTATAGGACCTTCTTAGGTGGTAGGTAGACAGGTTGTTGACACGACTTACTCCCATAAAATTGTTCAGACTATCTTTCCGAGCGGAAGCACACCCAAACACTTCCTCTGTCTGTTTTATCGGACTCACGTCTTGGAATCGATGCATCCTACTACCTCAAGCTGTTGACGGACAATCCTCCGTCTCGAGAACCCCTCCTCGCCGCCACAGGTGGACTCCCGCTGGCGCTAACTCAACGCATCGAGTCTGATCTCCGTACTCTCGAAAAACTTCGAATAAAACCTGTGTTTGTTTTTCCAGGTTTACTCCCGAGCAAGCGCTGGAAGCAATTCCAGCAGCAGACGGAGCACAATGACGCGTGCAGAGACCGAAGAGATGCCTGGGCCAAGTACGAGTCTGGCCAGGAAGAAGCGGCAACGAAACTCTTCGAGGGGAAGAGTGGACTCGCGCAATGGGATTTATGGAGGATGGTACTGCGAATCTTCAGGCATCGTAATGTGGAGTTTTTAGTTGCACCGTATGTTGCTTGGGCACAAGTGAGTAATGCTGTGCATCTCGGCGCGAAACTGTCTCAACATGTTCGTCAACCAGTTGATATACCTGCAACGCCACCAGAAATCGTACACTCATGCGATATTTGGTCCCACTGATGCGCTGCTTTATCCAGGGGTCGATAAACTGATAACTTCGATTGACCTTACCTCTGCAACGCCGTCCTTCTCGTTCACGTCCAAGCGTAGTGTCCTGAATGACCTAGGAGTCACCGAAGATCAGTTCCTTGACATTGGAATTCTCGTCGGCTTCGAGCACTCTCCTCCGTTCCCGCCCACCATGCACGAGCAAGCCTTGAAGGCCACCGTCGATATGGTTAAATATTACAAGTCCGGACACGCTGCCGTGTCTGCATTCTCCGAGCATCCCGGGGTCAAATCCATGCAATACGCCGACCAATACGCGCGAACTCGCTCGATGATCAAATATTCTCTCATATTTTCGTCTGAGGGCACCGTATCACCCCTTCCCCTTGCAATTACCAGCCCTCCTACTCAAGGTCACCCAAATCACCACCCTCACCATCCGACCGCGGCGGATATACCGTCAGACCTCCATGAGATCTTCACGCATCGTCTTCCGGACGAGATCTATTTCTATCTGTCTCGCGGGCTTCTTGGCCCTCAAGCGCTCGTGTGGCTTACTTCCGGGCAGATCATCGAGCCACCTCCGCTGGATAACGGCGAAACAACCGAATACAAGCGCTTCGTGAAGGAGGTTATCACCGATGGTCAGACCGGTCCGCGTGCGACGGCACTTGCGCTGATTAGCAGCGTGTCTCACACTTTCTGGAACAACAGAAAAGTTACGGGATACTTTTGGTTTGAGACCCCCGCTCCCCACGGCCAGAAGCCTATCCAACATAACTCACCACAGACAGTGCAGCTTGCGGAAAGAGTGGCGGGCTGGAACGTCAGCTACGCGATTGTGGAAGAGGAGCTGAGGAGACAGAATGTGAGTATTGTGCCTGAAAAGGCCGGTAGGCTATTTTGCTCACGGTCTCGCCCCCTCTAGTCCTCGACTATCGACTTTGCCCTTTGCCTGGGAGCGACTGTCTCGGAGAAGCTAGCGGCACGTACCAAGGGGAAAAACGGCCTCCCAAATGGTCAGCTGGATAAAAAGGACGAGGTGGTCGCCAATGTGATATGGCGGTTCCTGGAACTCAGAGGGTGCGCAGCATGCTTTCATCATGGCACTTGAACACTGACCCATACGGTGACCAGGTTCCTGTTGAACTCCCACACCCACTCACCACTGGCACGAGCCATGTACACAGCAATCAAACATGCTCGATTAAACGATAAGTTCCAGGATCCCCTCTATTTGTTCCTTGAGCTAGTTAGGGCAGGCGTGATGCACGGTCACCTATGGTCAGGCCGGGCGTTCAGTGGTGGGCCAAGTTTCGGTACCGGTACGCCTCTTTTTTCTCACGTAAGTATCGTTCCATTGATGGCTTGATTACTCCGTCCTCAGATGATGAGAAATCGTGTATGCTCCTGGTCATGAGAGTCCTTAGCATCGTGCCTCTGAACTTCAAGGTGGGTTCTCTGCATGTGGTGGGATCAAAATTAGATCTCGTCTCATTTTACTCCTGTTTCGCCAGTCTCAACCATGGTCAGCCCCACTGTCACGTGAATTGCTGGTTTTCAATTCGTTTGTGCGCTCATTGACGCGGGCGCTCCGAACGTTGCTTGAGGTCACTACCCTCAACATGCTTCTTCGCTCGGACGCTCGTCGGGCTCGGGACGATCTATTGGATATTACCATTTCACTTCCCTTCCAATCGGAGGTGAATACCGGTTTCGGTGTTCTAGCAAAGGTATACCTTGACGCGCTTACCCACATCAACAACCGGACGAGAGTACGTGACCCCAATGCGGAGGGTGTCAAAGAGGCGAAGGCGATGGCTCTCGAAATCTGCGAAGAGACATTCCCGGGAGTGAAGTTACCTAAATTGGAAGTAGAACGAGGTTTCCGATTCTGGGACATCGTAAGCGTCTTTGTTCTTTGAAGACGGTAACCGCGTGCCTCAGCGCTGACATGTGTTACAGGCTCTGACCGCCATGAGGCAGCTTCACTCTGAGGGTGCAGTCCTTCGCGAACTGATAGACCAGTTCGAGGCCGCAGAGGCATGGCTGGCACCGATGCGGCCTTGAAAGAGGAGCACAAATGGTGTTTACGGGGTGCCCAACCGCGATGTGCCTGGCTGTCACAGAAAAACTTTCTCGATTGCGTTTGTGCAGCTAGATACATGTCTGGGCGTGTGGCCTTTTGGATGATGTGTTTGTTGTTCCCCTCGCCAATTGCATGTTTCATGACACCGCGACTATTATTCGGAGCAAAGCACCCGACTGTGGGCGATGCGAGCAACACCGACCATTGACCGTTGGAAGGAGTTCGGAAGACGCAACGGAGGTTGAGACGATGGGAAAAGGAACAAAGCAAGCAAAATGAAGACGGGAGGCATGGGAAAGAGGGAGGCCCAAAAAGGTAATAGTAATACACGTGATTGGGCATATTTTAAGATCCGCCAACTCCGATAATCGGATGCCGAAAGCGGACTGGGAAAGATCTAGATCTGGTGTTGCCATAAGTGATCAGGAGCCATCTCGCTGTTTATCGCCCGATCTCCAGGCTCTGCTTCTCAGGGCTAACCGCGATTCTCTTCTGCTTCGCCATTTTTTTCTGTCCAAAACGCTGCCACAACAAATTCACAAACGAGCATGCATGTCGCTCGCGTGGCGTCAATCGCTACAAATTTAAAGTCCATACTCATCCGTTTCCACATCCTCACACACCCGATCTCTCCTCATGCTTGAGCTGCACCAACCTATAATGCTCCATCCCTCCTCGTCTCCTTCATCCATTGGCGCTTCCCCACTTCACATGCTCGACGCCTTCAACCAGTCAAAGGTTAACCCTGGTCAACTCTTCGTGCGCCAGCCACATGCCATCATTCAGCTCGTCGAGGGGCCTCCACCCCCGCGCCGAATATCCTCGGTCATCGAGTCGAGCTCAGCCGGCTCGTCGTGCTCATCATACCCCTCCACCTCCGACTCCTCAGAAGAGGAGTGCTCCTCATATTGCTCGTCGTACATGACTCCCGAGCGTTCATCGCGAGACCAGGAGGTGCCATACTCGCAGGCAGATGATACATATGATATCCGCATGCGGCGGATACAAGTATGGCGAGACAGCTGCACAAAAACATCTGGTACGTGTGCTCGCCGTGACCCATTGTCTTCCATGATTTACCTTATATCCTTAGATTTACGCACGTCGCCACTAAAGCGAAAGATGCATCAACATCAGACGGAGGAGGATAACGTGAGTTCTTTTGCTAAGCATAAGATTTCGTAGCTGATGTTGTATCAGCTCTCACACAGCTCGAAAAGATCGCGCTCACGAGACGCGGAGACCACGTCCAGAATATCCGGGTATCCCTGTACGGCGTGCGACACCCCCTTCCCATCGCGGCAAAGCTTGCGACAACACGGTCGAACGCCGCAGGCCACCGAAGCCTGCCGCATAGCGGTCGAATATAATTTTGAATGATCGACTCCATTTCCACTGCAGCGCGTTTGCCCATTTTTCCACACCTCTCTCCGCTATCTTGCACTTCAGTTCTTACGACGATCACGACGAAACCACCAGCATCGTTGTACGATAACCCACAGTTATTTGCATTAACTTCACCCTTTCAGTATCGTACATACTCATTCCCATACTATGTACCACCAGCCGATGGAGTTGACTGTATGTACATTATCTCGTTATTAGTGAATGTTAATTATACCATATTAATCGATTACTTCTTTGACCTCCCGATTCGTCTTTAAGGGTCGTGTAAACTCCTACGGGTGGCTTACAATGAAGTCTTGGCCTTGTCAGACATGTACTTTCCCGTGAAACTCGCGCCTGACATCCTGCCAGAATGCAGAGTGACATTTCTGCGTAAATCGCACAGTCAAACAGACGCTCACCACACACCGTAACATCAGCGCGCCCAGCAGGCACAGCAACAGCCACGCGTGCAATCATATGGGTATCCCATGGGAATCGTTCGTGAAACTCTACCGACCGCCTTGTTGTGGTCTGTCCTTCACTTCGGCTCCTTGCCCGCAGCACCGGTCCATTACTCTGGCATTTTTACCAGCTCCCACGTCGAGTACGGACTTGTGCAGGGGCTGACCAGTCTACCGTGTATTTTATCCCCCCTCCTGATCAGCCCCGGTGATCATTCTTTAAAAATCTCCGCCAGTTCAAGGTCAAACACGGGACCGACGTGGCAGTGAAGTGAGGTAGCTGCAGTGGCATCACCTTAGAGAAAGCTCCTTGGCGCTGTTAATCCTCGAGACGGTGTTACCCCGCAGTGTCAAGTCCACCCGGCTATCTGCCGCCCGAGCCCGGGCGGCAGGGAAATCTTGGTCTCGAAAGTCGAGGAAGATCCCCTGCCGTACATATTGTATAATAGGTGATGCAACTGCATGCAACTGTGGAAACCTAGACTTCGTTCGCATGCTACTATGCCTTCGCAGGTACTGTGTCCACCTGCATTCCTACGGAGGAGAGTAACAAAGCGGTCTGGAGGGATCTCCGCACCTGAGGCGAACTACCCACGAGGATCAAGGAGATCAACAGAGTTTTCTTATCTTGTGTACCCTGCGGACATTGGTGGAGCAGAGTCTTGTCCCGTTTTTACCCAGGCAGTCAAACTACTACAGAAACTCTAGCCCCCAGTTCATCGAACGTCAATATCTGCTGACAAGCGTTCTTTGACGAATTCGCAAGTCTTGCCGGTCTTGCCTTCGGGCTGCCTCGCCGAGTTACAGACGTTTACAGAACAGGACCCTCGAGTACATAATCGTTAGCCAAGGTCCCCGTCTGAACGAGATGCAAGGTTCACATTCCGTGTGGGAACGTACCGCAGTACACCGCCGCTGTGAGAAAGGTCGTCGACAAAGCGTCGCGACTATCAACGAGCTCCACAAGAAGGGTTGCTCTGACGCCAAAAGGCCGTCATTGTGGTCCGTGTGTTCTTCCTCACACTTTTCAGAACGTTCCAAACGTCAATTAGCATCAGACGCACTCTATCGTTCTCATAGAATGCCGAGCCAACGACTGAACATTCCGGCATTTACTTGTTAGCCATGAATGACTTGTGCATGGGAACTATGATATAAGTGCCAATGATTGACTCTCCTCCGGTATCCTCCTGTGCCGGTACGACGAGCGTCGTCCTCACGCATTTCGAATGGTGAGCATCATACATATCCCTTTCACCACAAGCTTCACGTGTGTGCATTATATTTAGAACTCATACAAACATATCCTGCACTTGCCTTGCTTCTACGTGATGGCATGCTTTCTCGAGAAAGAACCACAAGCCCAATAGGATCTGGAAACTTGTTGACCATCGCGCTTCTTCGGTCTTCTTGTCTCGCTTCAGCATTGTGCAGAGGTTCTATTCCTGAGAAACGTACATTCTGGCCATTGCACGGACATTGCGTCGTTGGTGTATGAGCGTGTGTGCGCCGAATAAGTTCATGTTTCAGCCAGTAGCGCTCGGTCCGAACCTCGAAAAACGTTGCAGATACAGGTGAGAGAGTTTTATGTCCTGGACCTCCGTCATGTTGTTCTTAGATTCGCTAAATTTGCCGGAGGTCAGACCTGAAGGCTTCTATGGTGGCGGTCCGAGGTCATCGTGGTATGCCTGTGGTCCGTTCCGCTCCATCGCAGACCTCGAGCCCACAAAGCCTCGGAACTGTTTAAGGTGCGATCGTGAGTAAGGGAGAGCACCGCTCGATGTGTGAATGCACACAATTGGAGATGACGGAGACACAGCTTGATCACAATCTATCGATAGAGATGTGGGTGAAAAGACGTGTGCACGGTGGTGGCAAGAATAGTGACGCATCGTGTTCTCAAGTCGAGGCGGGTCTCCTTCAAGCCTTGTACTTTTCGCTCGGGCCACACGGGTCGTCAGCGGAGGGCCGCTGTGATCTATGTCTGTGTGTGAGCATTGAGGCGGACCGTCCTTGCTCCCAACAATCACGGAACTTTGACTAGTGGCCACGGTGCAGCGCGGAATCGCAGACTCGCTCGGAACTCCCATCTTCAGTTATGTATTTCCCAGAGGTTTTGGTCAATTTTCACGAGTTGGGCACGCGTTGGACTCACCTCTTCGATCGGTTAGCCTCTGTAAGTCGGCCCTCCGGACGACTCTTGCAGCTTCCCCCGAGTCGCCCCGACACGGCATATAGTACCAGCCGCGGACACATCGACCACTATAGCTTTTCGGGGTTTCTTCTTGCTATAGCCCACGGTGCAGTCGGTACCGCAGCACATCTGGATCCTTGGACTAAACTTGTACTAGTGATGGCCCATCTACACCGCTAAAAGCGCACGCTCAAGCAAGGCACCTGACGCAAAAATGGAAGAGAGCAGACTGTCTTCTAGCGCTGCAAGTCACGTCTCCGTCGTCAGTACTCACGTTCCTCCCCAGCCTGAGAGAGATCTTGTGCTATTTGCGATCGCGGTGGGAGCTGGTGGGTGGCGGACACCCTTGTTGGGAATGGTATCATTGTATTGATCGGGGGGACTCCAAAGTTGATTGATGTGAAACTGTACTGACGCAGCTCTCACTATTAAAAGGGTAAGCTCTGGGCGAGCACGTTCCCGGCAGGTCACTCCCAATAGATTCATTGACCGGCACGATGTCATCTTCACAGGCCTTACAAGATTATATGCTACAATCATGGACTATAGCGTCGACGGCTTACCGCAGGCGTGTCTCCCCATCTAGCCTTTCTTCGATGAGGGCGGGAAGGTGGCAGGTCCGAATCTCGAGCTTTTCTTATCTGAGTCGATGGGTTCGATGGGCTCCAGTCATTCACACGCCGAAACTAGTCGTTCAACTTGTGATGTAGGGCCCCCCCTTGAAAAAGTAAGTTCACTGCTTCATGCTGATTTCTCAAGATCTGCAGTTGCACAGCAAGCCACAGCCGTTCGACCACGTAGCTATAGGTCATCCGACGTTTGAATGGGGCGAACTGCATTCAATTACGATTAGGGTCCACAGCAGAGGCGTGTCCTGCTCGTCATTTGTCCCTGATCACCTCGACGGAATGGAATCATGTGTTTCCGTACTGCACGTCTTGAACTGTAAGCTGAGGCCTGGGGATTCTCAGGAGATGTTTCCTTCTGTAGATCCCGATCAGAAGTCGTGCAGTTATGGCTATTTTCCAGTCGAGTAACTTCAAGCAATTTTGCACCCACGGTATGTCGTATCGTCACCATCTATGAAATACATGCGGCGTTGACTAGCACTTCTTGACCTTTCAGGACGTAGACCACTGCTTTCACCGGTGTCACAGTGGGTAGAAGGTGGCTCGTTGTCCTGTTGTCTCAAAATAAAACCAACCGGCTCAAGCGTCTAGTCTGACAGCGAAGTTTGAGCGAAGTAGCAGTGGCAACAAATCAACACTGTCCCATTCGCTTCCAAACGCTCGAGTCACCGCCTGCCTTCGACAATTTGAAGGCAAGCAGCTTTCCAGAAATTGACATTGGTTCTAGATCGATAAGACGAGGCGCTATCAACGTCGATCTGTTGGCCATCGCACGGGGCTTACCTTTCCCACAATTCGCGGGGCGTGCTCTGTCGGATGGGTTCGAAGTAGACAACAACTGGCTAACCTCGTGGAGCCTGGTGGTCACAATACATCGATGGGCATCGGTGCGTGTCGATGGAACTCTCCCATCCGTGCTTCACGTGCTTCTAACTTCTTTCGACGTTCGAACTGAAGGGGGAAAGAACTATGGACGAGCGTGGCCTCTACGGCAGCATCCGCATTAATAGCACTGACAGACCCCAACTACAAGCGGGGACGTCCCCGCTTTACTTGCCCTCATCACAGGGATATCTTTTGCGTGATCAACGTCAAGGGTTTTCGAGCGGCCATCATTTTGCTCAGCGCTCAAAACCCATCATTCCGTCATGCGCTAGTGTACAGAATCGCTTGGAGAACAAATCCAGCTTACGCAGTTGAATAGAAGAGGAACAAGGCATGCAAGAGTCTGTTTTGATGCATGCCCATTCCCATGAGGTGGAACTGTCTAGGATTTTTTGCCACTACATATGTAACAACCGAAGCTAGCCAAAGGCCACCAAAGGTTATGTTTCTGCTTTCGGAAGCTATGGTTGGAGCTTCGTCTCCACGTCAGGTTTGCTACTGCACAAAGCTCTACAGAAGACCACGACGACGGTTCGATTAACATGTCGGGTTTCAAGAGCCATCGACACTCCAGGTCGACAGATAGCCCAGTTCTTCCAATAAATTCCTCAGACACTAGGCTCAGTTCTCGCCTGACACTAACAAAACGATGCACGCGCCTTTTGGTGGGGCTCCTCGCGGTGTTCTGGCTTTTTGTCTTTTTCTACTGGAGGGGAGGAGACCAGCTGTTGCCAGAAGAGATACTTGGCAGCCACTCACTACCCCCACTGTATGAAGCCTATAATGACTATGAACGACACCTACCACAGCACAACCTCTCTTTACCTTATCCCGAAGGTCGCGATGCCAAATTTTTCTGGGCTGCAAACCACGTTACAGGCTTGTGTTGTCTTAATGCTTATTGGTCTCTGAACTGACTGACTACAGGCTCGGGATGGGGTAATGCAATGCAAGAGCTGCTAGTAAATGCAATGCTAGCTCATGACACCAAACGAGCGTGAGTTTGTGATCTTCAGCAGACGAGTTTGTCTTATAATACACCTCTAGCTATGTTTTCGACAATTTTACATGGGATCAGGATGGTGGCGACTACTCAGAGTTCAACGGCAAGAAAATACCATCGCGCATACCGCTTTCTGCTATAATAAGTGGTACGTTTTCTCTTCACAAACCATTCACAACTAAGCCTGATGTCGCAAAGGTCCTATAATAGGGTCGCCTTTTGAACCAGGTGATGACGCACCACGATCAGTGTCAAAAGAATACTTCAAGAAAGTGTGCCCAAACCCAACAATCATAGACAGTGCGATCATCAACGAGAACCTCAGGACCGACCCTAACGTACCGGCTTTGGCAATATTTGAAAAATGGGTGGAAAAGTTGAACTCGCTCGATGATCAGTGCGTAGAGATTCAGCGGGGGACCTACCAGTTATTCGAGATTTGGTATGTCTACATTATGCACACTATTTCCGACGTGCTCAAGGGCTTCAAAAGGGTGTTCGGTTCGAGACGAATTCTATCTCTATGGCCCCTTCTTTCCAAGTCACCGATCCTGAGGAAATTCTCTTGGTCGCCACTCATTCTAAATACCTTCGCGGACAATGGACACCTCTTCACGTCTAAGCCAGCGTCAAATCGATTTCTCCCCTCCTCCTTCAAGTCTTTTACACGTGCCAACGGCTCTCTCCATCTGCACAATGTCGAGCCACTACTTACTCCTCTACAAGCCGACCCCATACCAGGGCTGCTCGTTCTCCACATACGGCGCGGCGACTTCGCGGGGCATTGCGAGCACCTTGCCAAATGGTCTTCTGATTGGAACGGCTTCAACGCTTTCCCTGAACTACCTGACCAATTCGACAGACCAACTGACGGCGGGTGGGGTGAGACAAGTGAGAAGAACATGGACATGTACCTTCGACGCTGCTTCCCCACTATTGAGCAGATCGTCGACAGGGTTGCGGAGGTGCTTGAGGATCAAAAGCGCGTTAATGGTAAAAATAAGGAGCTGAAGAGGATATATATAATGACGAACGGGGACACAAAATGGCTGGCAGAGCTCGGGGTGGCCCTCACGCGCATCAAAAAGTGGGAATCCGTGGCGAGTAGCCGGGATCTCAAGTTGAGTTGGGAGGCGAAACCTGTCGCACAAGCTGTGGACATGATGATCGGACAAAGAGCTCAGGTGTTCATCGGCAATGGCGTACGTTTGGATTTCCTTATTCATTATCTACAGAACCTCATGAACCTCTTGCTCTTCTGTTCACAGTTCTCGAGCCTGACGTCCAATATTGCCATGTTCCGCATGCTGAAAGATCTTCCACCGGCAGACACACGATTCTGGTGATCGTCTCGGGCATCACCTATCTAACTTATATATATCACATTACCTTATACCCTTCGCTCGCTCCGACACACCATGTTCCAGGGCTTGAGCTCACCCTACCGCCGCGTGCAGCATCGAACTCGCAGGACGGCTGGTATCCCACGACTACGCGCTGCGCTGTCCCTCCCTGGCGTGTGTCGATCCTTCTCACGTGCGTGGCTACCCTCGTTATTGTAGCGTTATACTCGCCGCCTCGGGTACGATGCATAGACTCTGGCTCGTCAATGGTTAAATAGGCGCCGATCGTTTATTTTTGTCAAGATTCATACCGGTACAAATTCGTCCTCACATCATTTGTCGTCAATGTGGACTAAGATCCCAACTGCCGTGTGTACGTTGTCTTCGGAAGGAATGAAGGGGTACAACTGGTGTGCCAGCTGGCCAACAGCAGCTTTTCTCAGCTAGCAAGAGCAAGCAGTTTATTAGCCCAGGCCTTTGAGCGGTTTTCTCTGCCTTCTCTGCCCTATAGCTGTCTTACGGTTCCCACTGCCCTCACTAATTCCAGGCTGATTCAGACGGAGTTCGACTGGTTCTTCACAGGAAGAACCGAAAGCCCCGCGTGCTTGAGAAAGTATAAAGTGTTTGAGACGTTTGGTGTGGTTGCGGAATAACCAATTCGTTCTCTTTCCGCAGGATGGTATCGCGCATCCCATTGATATACGTGCGTCCAACCTGATGATGTGCCACTCACGCTGACCTTGCCAACTCCAGGGCGCTGGGTCTTTCGGCGCAGCAAACACTCTGGCCGCCCGTATCCACGACTTGTCGGAATGCCAATCATCCGTTGACTATTTCGTTGGCAAAGGATACAAACCCTTCGACACAGGTAACGTTTATGGAGACGGTACTTCGGAGGAGGCGAGTGTTGCTTTAATGCTCAATGAGGGGCTCCTAGGCTGACATATCAGACAGTATCTCTCCCAGCTTGATCTGCAAGGCGGCGTAGTGGACACGAAGTTAGCATGAATTGCTCGGATGCTCGATGTCTCAACTAAACGGTTTACCCCAGGTCTATGCCTCAAGCTCCGGGTGATCATTCATCAGAGAGGCTCAGAGCAGCGGTCGAGAAATCAGCACGAGCTCTCGCGCCACACAAGATCCGTGTTTTCTACCTGCACGCTCCCGATCGAAGTGTGTCATACGAGGAAACACTGCGAGGGGTGAACGAGCTATACAAGGAAGGGTTTTTGTGAGTCAATCAATGAGATTTTTGGACTGTGGTATAACAAAGATTGTCCATGCCGGGTAATCACCCAGCGAGGAGTTCGGCCTGAGCAATTTCTACTCATGGGAGGTCAGGAAACTTGACTGACCTTGCGGTTCTGTTGGCGTTGAGCACGGAATACAGGTCGCAGAGTTCGTAGGCATTGCCAAGGCCAACAATTGGGTGAGACCCACGGTATACCAGGGCTTATATAATGCCCTTGAGCGAAACGTCGAGACCGAGTAGGTCGGCATCGATAAGGGGAAGGGTTTTGACTGAACCTCTGCGTTAATAGGTTGTTCCCTTGCCTACGCAAGTATGGCATTCGGTTCCATGGGTTCAGTCCTCTTGCGTGCGTGACTGCGTTACAGATATTCAAGAGCACTGGGGATATTAAATGTGATATAGTCGAGGTCTTTTCGCCGGAACAAACATAGCTTCTCCTTCTCCAGGGAGCCGTTGGGACCTTAACAGTTCGCCCATGGCTCCAGGGCTGCACGCAAGATACCAGGGGTTCCAGTCCGTATTCCAACGACTAAGGGAGTTGCTGGTCAGTTAGCTCGATCTTACTGTAAAGAACAAGTCACTTATTGTTGTCGTAAATGCAGGCCAAGCATAGCATCACAGGTTCTGAGGCTGCACTTCGCTGGCTACAACACCACAGCCTACTCACCCCTGATGACGCGGTGATCATCGGGGCTAGTAGTCTAACGCAGCTTCAAGCCAACATCAAAGACAGGTGGGTCACAGATCAACTGTGTTACATCTATATACGAATAAGTTATGGCCATTGTTAGTGAAGCAGGACCCTTGCCAGAGGAAGTGGTGAAACTCCTCGAGGAAGCATGGATAGACAACAAAGGCCGCGCACCACCCTATTTCAGGTAGTCGAACCGACACGGAATGTATCTAATGGTGTCAATTATCCTGGAAACTTGCCAGTAGTCAGAAGGATGCAAAGACTACTGAGTTCCGCGTTGGATCTCGCGATTCTGTTCGGTATGATTGGTGGCCCCTTCTGAGCTGTAGTTGGGGGCCGTGTGTGGTCCTGTGTCCCCACAGACCCTCGGATATGAGCCCTTGAGGTCGTCTGGGGAGTTGTGCAACATGTTTAGGAAGTCTGGGGCGGAAAATGTTCGCCAAGTGAATTGGTAAGTCAATGAATAGCTTGTCAGTAGGCTCGATTCCAGCCGATTTTCCAACTCCGCAAGACTACGTTGTGAAACGGCTGGGCGAATTGGTAGCGGTTTTGGCAGGCCCGCCAAATGAAGTTTCGGACTTGTGAAATTTCGAGCATCGTAGTTCCCCCGCCTTCGTCGTCGTCGCTGTCCACGTCCAATGCGGCGTTATCCGCAGCTAACAGGTCCAGCATAGGTCTCGCGCCAACCCGTAGATCCTAAAATGATTCTGGTGCCGCGGGTTGTGCTTGCTCGGCGTCGTATCATGTGTCGTTCAATTGCAAGGTGTGTCAATGTGTTGGATTAGCTTCAGGTAAAGTGTTT